>ML810217.1:170209-187711 GCA_009831015.1 Picea engelmannii
TGATTTTTTTTTTTTTTTAATATGAATAAACTTTATATTTAAAAGTGTTTTTCAATCATTGTTTCCAAAAGCTCTTTATAGACTAGTATAGGAGAGATGTTGAGGCTTAAAGTGTTGAGTGTTATGTTATGTTATAATTATAATTATAATTATAATAGTAAATTAGGCTCAATTAATAATAATCATAATAATAGTTATAAAAATAAAGTTTCCTTAACAGGCGCCCGTCCTTGTTAGATTTGAAACCGGTAGAAGATGGGAAAAAGGCTGCAGAGCTGTTGTTGGATCGAAGTCCCCTCTTTGATGTCTTAGCGCTTACAGGGATCCAAAGCCGTTTCCTCTACAACACTCTAGACTCCCGGCTCTGGATGAGCCACTGAGAAGCGCTACTTCTAGGAGAAAGATTTTTAGTAGATGCTCAAGAAGTATCGATCTGTTGGACCAGAGAATGTGAGAAGGGACCGGAGGCCGATTTGAACGGATCTGACCATGGAACTGGATCCGCGACTTGTAGTCATAGAGAAAACATAGATCCAGAGCCACTCGGCAGTACACTAGATCCCTGGAGGCCGATCTGAAACCGACTGCCGATCCACGAAGTAGGCTTAGCAATTGCAGAGATTAGAGTAGCATGCGTCCTCCTTGCTAGACCTGAACCGGTAGAAGAAGGGAATAGGCTGCAGATCTGCTATTGGATCGATTGTGAAGCATGCGCCCCTCCAAGTTAGACCTGAAACATGTTGCAGAAGGAAAAAAGACTGCTGATCAAAATTGGATTGAAGTTCCCTCGTTGTTGTCTTAGAGAATACAGAGATCCAGAGCCACTCGACAGTACACTAGCTCCCCGGATCCATTTAAGCCCATGAGAAGCAATGTTTCTAGGAGTTAGGAAAAAAGAAGAAGCCCACCTCAGGCTTTCACCCTCGAGCCACCTCCAGCTCCGAGTAGTGAGATCCTGAAGTTGCCCTGCCGCTGATCAGATTTCGACTGCAGAAGTGGAAAAGGAACCAGATGCCGATGTCCCTGCGGTCGATTTGCAACAGGCTGCAGATGAGAAAAAGGAAGTAGCACTACTTATGGCTCGAAAATCCCCTGAAGTATGCACAACGTCTGCAGAGACTAGAGAAGCACGCGCCCGCCCTTGTTAGATCTAAAACCGGTAGAAGATGGGAAAAAGGCTGCAGAGCTGTTGTTGGATCAAAGTCCCGTCTTTGATGTCTTAGTGCTTACAGATATCCAAAGCCGTTTCCTCCACAACACTCTAGACTCCCGGATCTGGATGAGCCACTGAGAAGCGCTGCTTCTAGGAGAAAGATTTTTAGTAGAAGTTTCCCTCCGGCTCTCCCCCTCGTGCCTCCTCCAGCTCCAAGCAGTTTGTTCCAGAAACTGCTATATGAGCTCTTGGGATTTCACTTTCAGAGAACGATGATACTGGTTTCCGTGGTCCTAACCTGCTACCATAGGATCATAATCCCCTTGCTGATGGCTGAACGAGACCTGTGATCCTAATTGCCCCTCTTTGGTTTTCTACTTTTCCAGACCGATTGAGACTAAGAGAAGTTCATCGTTCAGTTGAACAGGATTGCCTCTCTTCGGCTTCCTCTAGCTCCCCTCCAACCCTTCTGATTCTTGGAGCCCACACCTTTTCCTCCTCATGGAAAATCACATTGACCTATCCTGGGCAGATGATGATAATATTTGGGCCCAAGATAACCTATTTTAGAGCGATGAGACCTATCATTTCCTCCTTGATTGTTCCCGACCTCCTTCGAACATCTCTCCCCCCACAATCGAACCACCCTCTTCTGCACAAACTGTTTCTCCTGCCCCCACTTTCTCCACTTTTTCTACACAACCCCCTCCACCTGGGCCTAAAATACCCCTGAAGACCTCTTCACATTGCCCTTCTCGATCACCCATCCCACACGGAAGTGCAGGACATAAAAGACAAGCTGGAGTATTGGGCTGCTCGAATCGAAAGCAAAAAAGCTGGAAGGTGAAACAAACTACATTGGTCTGCTCTCTCGGGCAGGAACTAGCTAAGGATAGGGTCACCAGCCTTGCTAAGAGAGCGCTAGTAGGAAGGTTCTACTACTTGAAGATGCATAAAAATCACCTTGATCGTTGGGTTCAGGACTGTTGGAAACCAATCCTTGGTTACAGTCCAAGAATTAGCCAACTATCTAATCAATGGCTCATCTTCCACTTCCTCTCTGAATAAGATCTACAACAGATACTTTCGACCCCCTGGATCTTGGATAGAGGAGTACTCATGCTAAAGCGGTGGACTCTATGTTTCCATCCTTTTAAAAGCTCCTTCGACAAAAGATGGCTCTGGATGCTTATGCCAGATTTTCCATTAGAGCTGTGGACACCACCTATCCTGGAGACAGTTGCTAACACTGCAGGAAAGTTCATCTTTTTTGACAAGCGCTCCCTCAACTGGTCAAATAAAATGGCAACTTGGGTCTTAGTCGAATTTGACACTGATCTTGGTCTGCCGGAATCCCTTGAAGTCAGAGTGGGTGAACATTCATTCATACAGGTCCTTGATTATTGGAGAGAACCTTTCAGATGCCACCTCTGTTGGCAAGCGGGACACTTAAAAAATAACTTCTCTTCCTCTAAAGTCACCCAACCAAATTCCTCCCTGAGACACAATGAACCTTCCCCCTCTCTCCCCCAGGTTCATGACTCCTTCTCCTTCCTCAGTAAGATGCGATACCTCTTCCCTACCTTCTTTCACAAGCTTTTGGAGGATGAACTCAGACACCTCAAAGATAATGAAGCCTGGGTTAGGGAAATCTTTGAAGTTTTCTGGAGTTTTCTTATGGACAAATTGGAACCCTCCCTTCCCCTTCCCTCACCCTCTCCCACCTCCACCACCACACCCCTTTGATCCCCATAACACATACCAAATGACACTTCCGCACCTTCCCTCTATCCTACCCAACACTCAAACATCCCATCCACCCAAACCCCTCCTCAGACAACACTAAATCCCTCTTCTCCTGGAACTTCCACCAAGCCACCCACTCCCACCACTCTTTCAATCCTTCCACTCTCTCCTGTTCCCCTTGAGATTACACTTTCCTCCACCCCACTCCCACCCAATTGATCAAATGTCACTATCAGAAAAAACCGGTCCAGATTCCCTAAAAATCCCCCAGGCTTTGTAGAGGGAGGACTCGTTGGCCTCCCTTCTTCAGTCACGACTCCTCCAATTGACCTCTCTACTGATTGTGGTCCATCCTTTTCTACTTCATTGGCACTTAGAGTAGCCTTGCCGATCAACCCTGTTACTTAATGATCATCCTTTCTTTAAATCTTCGTGGGTTTGGAAGCCCCACCAAGCTAGCTTCCCTCAAAAGATTATTCACTAAGATCAAACTGGACGTTGTTTTTTTACAAGAAACTCTGGTCAGCAGCGACAAGGAAAAATCTCTTTTCTTGAAATGTCTCCCACACTGGGCTGCTGTTGCAGTAGACTCCATAGGCCGTTCTGGAGGCTTGATTACAGGCTAGAACCCGGATGTTGCTGATTTCCAAGCCTTTGGCATCTCGGCAGGGATTTTCATTGAAGGTAAGCTTCTTTTCTCTTCTACTTCCTTCAAACTCTTAAACTGTTATGCCCCTTATAACAATCGAGATGCCTTTTGGCAAAAACTCTTTGACTCTGGAATCCTACATGAGGAAAACCTCATATTGGGTGGTGATCTAAACTTCACCCTTTCCACTCAAGAAGTGTGGGGTACTTCTGCAAGGATTGACCAAAAGGCCGATTTTTTTGATTCTTTTTTCCATAGAGCGGGGCTCATTGACCTCCAACCTTTGGTCCTTTCTCCCACCTGGAGGAACAACAGAACAGGGGTCAATGGTATTGCCAAAAGACTTGATAGGTTCCTGATAAATTCAAAGTTGATAAACGACCGTCTTCACTTCAGGTTCTGGGTTGAGCCATCTACGATCTCAGATCACCATCCGATTTGTCTCTCAATCGAAGGCCCCCAACGAGTTACAACAACTCCTTTTAAGTTCAATTGCTCGTGGATAGGTGATTTGATTTTTAATATTCTTGTCAAAAAAACTTGGGCAGAAATGATGGACAAGTCGAACACATCGGCAATCCTACTGCTCATAGAGAAACTTAAATATCTAAAACAGAAAGTTATATTCTGGCAAGTAAAGAAACAATAGGCTATGAAGGCTGACTTGGTACAGGTGGAGGAATAGATAACAACCCTTTTTCACAATAATCCATCTCATATCTTTAATGCATAGGATATAAACCTCATACAGGAACTGACCCAAAAGAAAAATAAAATACTAGCACATGAAGAAGCTACATGGCGACTCCGCAGCAGGGCGATATGGATTGAAAAGGGAGATAAGAATACAAGTTTTTTCCAAAAATACGCTTCACAGAGGCACAACCACAATACTATTTGGGATCTGAAAGATGATGATGGTAACGTAGCCATAACCGACTAGGAGTTACACTCGATGGATTTCCAACATTTCAGAACACAATACCAAGCTTCTCAGTCAGAAAATATAGACGTCCAATATGAGGTTTTACAGTCAGTCCCGCGCTTCTTCACTGAGTCAGAAAACCAGAATCTTGGGAAACCCGTCACTCTCGAGGAGCTAAAATACACTATTGACAAAATTCCCAAGGACAAAAGCCCTGGTCCAGATGGATGGACCCAGGAATTTTTTCAACATTTTTTTGAGATTATGGGAATGGATATGATTAACGCGGTTGAAGAATCCCGCCTCACATGGAAGATTCCTGGAGCACTAAATGCTACATTCTTCATGCTAATTCGAAAATCTAGTAAACTTGTCAACTTTAATGATTTCATGTACAAAGTCATCTCAAAAACCATAGCCAACCGCTTAAAAGACACTCTGGCTAAGTGTATCTCTTCCGAACAGTTTGGGTTTCTAAAGGATCGACTAATTTTCGATGCAGTGGGTATTACCTAGGAAAGTATACACTTAGCCAAGTTAAAAAAACTGAACGCAGTCATCCTAAAACTCGATCTGAAAAGAGCTTATGACAGTGTAAGTTGGCAATATCTCTTTTTGTTACTGGACCAGATAGGACTTGACAGATTAAATAAATCTTGGATTATGGGATGCTTAACCTCGGTCAATACGGCAGTGCTGGTGAATGGAACTCCAACAGACTTTTTTCACTGCCAATGGGGACTTCGACAAGGCTGTCCATTGTCACCAATGCTTTTCCTTCTTGTAATCGAGGCACTCAGCAGAATGATCAACCAAGCAGTTGAAACGGGGACTTTCAAAGGAATTAAAGTAGCTTCTGGCATCCATATTTCACATTTATTATTTGTGGATGACGTCCTCATCTTGGGTGCCGACAACATTGACTTCTGGAAAACACTCAAAATTCTCCTCACAAATTTCTTTTTAGCAACAAGACTCTCCATCAACACTCATAAATCTGGATTTATAGCACAAAATTTAGATCCACTTTTAAAGAGCTTTCTCATTGATGATTACAAAATTCAGGTAGACAGTCTAGACCAGGGGTTAAAGTATCTCGGTTTCTTCCTAAAACCAAACTGTTATAGAATTGGCGACTGGTCGTGGCTCATCAAAAAAATAGAGAAGAATATCAACAGCTGGACTTTTCGATGGATGTCTCTGGGAGGCCGACTCACTCTAGCAACTTCAGTCCTACAAAGTATCCCAGTCTTTTGGCTTAGTCTAGAAAAAGATCCGAAGTCTATCCTCCACCGTATTCAACTATTGATTAGCAGATTTATTTGGAAAGGAGGAAAAAAAACCTCTGGTTATCACCTAGCTAACTGGCAAAGCTTAGCTAAGCTGAAAAAATCTGGTGGTTGGGGCATAAAACACATGGAATGGTTTGCTCTTGCACTGGCAGTCAAAACTTGTTGGAGAGGTCTCTTCGGAAACAATCTTTGGAATAAGGTCATCACCAGGAAATATCTAAAAGGTAATGACCCAACTTCTTGGCTGTGCAGGGATGTACACCACACAAAGACGTCCTCCATTATATGGCAGAATTTGATGCTAGCTTTACCAATGATCAAGCGATGGCTGGAATGGAAGGTTGGCACAGGACAACGCGTCATCCTTGGGAGAGATCCTTACATTGGATGTGAGGAAAACGTCCAACTATCCAACGCGCTCTTACAACACTTACACATTCTAGGCATTTACAGCTTAGCGCAAGCCAGAAACAAAGCCACAACCAAACCATCACAGAGCTGGCTAAGCGCTAGTTCTTTCGATTTAAATTTAGAACTTAGCCAAGAATGGGACGCTTACACTAAGAAACTAATTCTTAGCGGCATTCGACTCAACAACGAAAAATACTTTCTTCTTTGGTCATGGAACCGATCCACATGAACAATCACGACTAGCTCTGCATATTACTGTATCCTTTACACCTTCAACTGTAATGATGAGCAATGGTGGCACAAAACTATTTGGTCGGTGAAGGTAGCGGTCAAAATCATATGCTTCCTGTGGCTATGCTTAGAAGATCGATTACTTACAGGTATCAACTATAAAAAACGTGGAGGAATTGGTCCTTCAGTCTACACCTTATGTCTTAAGGAAGAAGAGTCAGTCACACATCTTTTTGTGGACTGCCAGATTACACAAATGATTTGGGGTCAAATACTCACTTCCTTGAGAATTGAATTTGAGTGGAACAAGGCTACCATCGAAGAAAACCTCAAATTTTGGTTCCTCAAATTGCCAAATCATAAACACATTCCCCTTCTGCTTATGTGGGAAATTTGGAAATTTAGAAACATAATTCTGTTTGACAATCTTACCAAGAATGTTCAAGGACTCTACCAGAAAATTCTCACCTCATTACAAGAACATCTACCTAAAGAGGAAGTAGATAAAACAGACATACTACTTAACCTGGCCTACTTCAACAATAAGCCCATTGGCTTCTTTGATGGGGCAACTTCAACAGACAATTGTGGTATAGGTATTTACTTAAAAATCACTCCTGGACACAACATCCAAGCACATTTTGCTGGAGGCATAGGGAACAATATGAAAGCTGAGTTGCTGGGATTAGGGGGACTTCTTTATCTTGCCACTCATTTCTCTATCAAGAAATTAATGGTGGCAGGGGACTCTAAGGTTACTATAGACTGAATTAGTGACAAAGCGAAACTAGAGATAATTTACCTTAGCCAATGGAAGGATAAGATTAGAAACTTAAAGAAAGGCTTTGAAACCTTAAACTTTATGCACATTCACAGACAATTCAACAAAATAGCTGACAACCTATCCAAGAAAGCTCTAAAAGATGAACCAAGGTGGCTTTATTTTGAGGAGTTTTTAAATGGAACTATAGTTAGAGAAGACAAACTACATATCCTATAAGGTGACAAAAATCAGAAATATTATAAGGGAAAAAAAAGGAAAAAGACAAACATTGTACTCTCAGGATTCAGTTGAACAGAACAAGACTATTCTACACTTGGAAATCCGTTTATTGTAATCAGAAGTTTCATTTGATTATATAAGAATAACAGTGGAACTGTTTTTTTCGTGTGAAAAATAAAATAAAAATAAAGTTTCCTTAATATATGAGATTAGTAATAATTACTTTGATTTGGTATATAAATAATTTTTTAATATATTAAAAAAATAAATATTTTAATATATATTAATATATTAAAAAAAATAAAATATTTTAATATATATTAATATATTAAAAAATAAATTCTATTTTTTTCGATGATTAAAACAATATATTGATGATTGAGGTGAGGTATATGGATGGAGATTGTGATATATTAAAAAATATATTAATATTTTTAACATATTAAAAAATATATTAAATTTTTTAAATATATTATTATATTTTAATGTATTTTTTAATACTTTAATATTAATGTATTAAACAACATAGATTTATCTTAATTTCTGATCTCTTAAGCATGGATATGGATTAAATCTTTTCAAGTGCAAACTTTTTTTAGAGTACAAAACTTGAGAACATGTTAAAGGTTTGCACCTCCAAAGTTTTGACCTTTTGGATGCTTTGAGTTAAAATGGATATATGGTGATATTAATTATGATTTAACTTTAATTAATATACGTGAAGTGGACATTTTACATTTTTTACAATAAATAATAGAGAGACAAACTTGTTAACTTCCAAAAAATTAAGTATATTAGATTTTTTTTTTCAAATCAAATATCTTTCATCTAATTGATAAGAACTTTAACAACTAAACTTTTCTTTTAGAGGTTTTGGCTCATTTTAAAATAAAACAAGACAAATCATTAAAATTTAAAAAAAAATAAACACTCACCTTAAACATTGAATTTGTCCACGTATGCAAGCACTACATAGAATAATAGAAAAATCACTTTAATCAACATTGATGAAGTTAAATAAATTAAACAAATACTTTTAGTTGGACAAAATTAAATAATTAATTTTAATTGGATAAGGTCAAACAAATAAAAAACTTGGTTTTAGTTGAATGAAGTCAAACACTTTAAATTTTATAGGAATAAGTTTTAATTAATATAGGTGTGATTATGAGTTCTCTCAATTGTAATCTTATAATAGACTCTTTTCTCATTATTTCTCAATATTACAATTGAGTGATTTAGGAAGTTAGAGTTATTATTTGATCAAGATTTTGAAGTCTCAAGAAGCTTATCATTATTAAATATAATGTAATGTAAATGCTACATATAAGGGTATGCAAATTATACATTATTTTCAAAAGCTATTTGTGTAAATTTCAAATTTTAAATGAAGTTCAAATTTAGTATACCGACTTTATTTAACTAATCATATAAATATATAATGTTATTATTGATTAGATTAAAATTAATTAGGCGACATTAAGTAGCTATGACAATTTCTTACTTAAAGTCTAGAAGAGCACATGTGTTAGAATTCAATTATACTTTGGAGTGTAATGAACATGACTAATATATTGCAATTTTTATTTATCAATTTATTTTAAAAGGATTTTCAAGACTTCAATTTACACATATGACATTGTTAATAGTTATTAACATCCACATCTGTCCAATTCTACTTAAACTTTTCAAAAAGTGGAGTAGCCATTTTCATTTCTCTTTTGCTTTTAGACTATGCACAAGTAATATATTATTAAAGTTTCAAGTATTTTATAATTATTTTAGCTTTTAGCTTTGGGCTACATACAACTACTACTTTAAAATATTTTTAAGATATACATTTAAGCAACTTTGCTACTAATTTCACTAGTATTGATATTCAATTACTTTATCATCTAGAAATGTATGTAATATTTTTAAATCCAAGCGTCTTAGAGTGTGATTGATGAATTTTCATATATAGTTTATACTCAATAATTCAGGTTAACATTTAATACATAATTTCAACACTTTACTCTGGAAATTACATACTACATTAAGTGATTTGTTTGCATTAAACTGCACAAAATTGTAGCAAAGAAAAAAATATTATTATAAAAGTTCATTTCAATAGAGAATAGAGAGTCTAGCATGTACATTTACTGGGTGCTCACTCGAAGTCCTATAAAAAAGGGCCCATCAGAAGTTCTACAACAAAAGGCCTCACTAACACTACCACCAAACATTTTTCAATAAATTGCCTCATTTTTGAATTGGTAACCTTTGCCAATGATGCAGGCCTTACAAAAACTCACCTTCTTATAAATCCAAGCAACATTACGACACTCACTATAAGAAATATCCGAAGTAACCATCTCCAGTAAGCACATGCAAAACAAATAAACATCTACATGTTGATTATAATCCTCTTAATATAATTATAGAGCCATGAATTCCAGTGTACCAATGATAGTGTGTGCACCATGATCATTTTCCATGATAGCAGCAAAACCCAGATTCCCAAGCTTCAAAAAACCAATATTACCATTCATGAATATATTGCTGCAATTCATATCTCTATGAATTATGCAAGGGTTATGATTATGAAGATAATTCAATCATTCCAATATCTAACATGCCCAATTCTTCACCTCCTTCATTGAGACATGTCTATGCTTATGGTGGTACTATCTCATGGTCCCTAAGGTGCATACCTCCGTGATAAAATTCACATGTCTCATGCTTGGAGGGTCCCCTTTTATTGCAGACGTAAAATTAACCTCTTGGACATGGAGAAGAAGTTAGGTTTGAAGGGAATGTTAAAATTATAGGGGTTTGTCTCCCATTGGTTCTTAAAGTGGATTTAGTGATTTTTATTACATATAAATACATTATTATTACTTAAATGTTAAGAAAACTCACAACTTTGTCAATAACATGGATAATGTTTAAAAATAACTTTGAGTACAAGAAATGATGAGTAAAATGCATAGATTCACCAATAATGTGGATGAACTATCCACAACCAATTAGTATACTAAGTAATGTTGAAAAAAATAACAACTTCATGAAGAACATGGATGTCTTTTAAAAATAATTAAGTTAATTTTAATAAATAGAAACATGCACAGAGTGAAGATAAATGGTGCTTTAGGAGATTCATGTAAGGTATTTTCTTATGGATGGTAGTGGGCACACTGTTTAGGTGGACATAAAGGGTTGAGGTAAAGGTTGCAATGCCAAATGCTGTTTTTCTGCTCAATGGATGAAGTGGTGAACCGTTCCATGTTTCCTTTATACAAGTTGAGATGCCTTGGGGGCACGAGGCAAACATCATCAAAATAGTGAACCAATTTCAAATACTTGTTTATTCCTACAATTACTCTACTCTGTCCCATATCATTTATCAAACTTAACCATTTCATCTTGTAGTTGAGTATTTCATTGTGCGATTCTAACCAATCCATACCATTCACTATATTGTAAGATCCCAAGATTGTAACATACAAGTTTACACTTGTCACGAAGTCACCCAAGTTAATGTTACAATCCTCCACCTTCCCTCCAACCTTTTGCTTGGCACAAGATGCCATTTCCACATGTCTAAACTCATCTTGTTCGACTGCCTTCACCTTAATTATTTTAAGCGCATCACTAGATATAAAACTTTCGGTAGCTCCTGGATCTCTTAAAATACTAAAATGTTGATCGACTATCATACTTGATGTCTCGAGCATGGTGGACTCCTGCTCAGCCTGATGGTTATTCACCGTTGCATGTATCTTGTGGGCCTTTCCCATATATCCAACTATCATAGGTCCTGATGATCCGATAACTCTTTCCTTCTTAATAGGATAGTCTCTCTAGTAATGTGGCTCTCCACATTTCCAACATCCATTCTTCGGTTCGGTGCTCCTAGTCCCAGAAGTAGAAGTTGCTGGCCTAGGAGTCTGATGTACTGGTATGTTCTACGAACCATGTATAAAGTGTTGCAGACGACATTGTTGTTGCTTTTGCTCTAGTGCTCTATAAGGATTCCTATGCTGAGGTGTCTTTCATAGCAGTGTCGAGAATACATGTCCTCTGGGCGTATCATGGTGCCCATAAATTTGTCTAGCTGGTGTCTAATGTTGCTATGCTCCCGATGTTGCATGTTCAGTCTGTCTAGAAGGAGTCATTCCCTAACCCCCATTGTTCAACTCTTCCTCAGTAATGAGGGCTTTCTGAATTGCATCGTGCAATGTCTGAGGCATCAATATCCTCACCTTCGCACGAATGTTGAAGTTAAGGCCGAACACAAACTTGTTAACCTTTAGTTTCTCGGTGTTTAGATGATGAGCATATCTTAGTATTTCCATGAACCTGGCCTCGTAATTTTGTACCATATGACTACCTTGTCGTAAGGCGTTGAACTCATTAAGCTGGCGCTCAATGAATTCTTCGGAAAAGTACCTCTCCCAGAATCGTTCCTCGAAAAATTCCCATCACACGTCGTCAACAACCATGTTTAGTTGAGGTAAGAGTGTCTTCCACCAAAGTAGAGAACTCCCTTTCAATTGAAAGACTGCCATGCAGACTTTCATGTTGGAGGTGTAATCACGAAGCACGAAGCACATCACCATGTTCTCCAACCATGCCTTGACGACTAATCCTGGCACCCCAAAATTTGGGAAATTTCACTTTCTCGAGTTCTCCGTGTATACTACTACTACCTGCTAGAGTGCGTTGTGAACTGTCATTGGGCACATACGGTATGCCCTCATCTCGATCTAGACGGTTGATCAACGCCTCTGATGATCCAATAAATCTTTCCTTCTTAATAGGATAATCTCTCTAGTAATGTGGCTCTCCACATGTCCAACATCCATTCTTTGATTCGGTGCGCCTAGTCCCAAAAGTAGAAGTTGCTGGCCTAAGAGTCTGATGTACTGGTATGTTCTGCAGACCAGGTATAAAGTGCTGCACTTGAATTTGCTGTTGCTGCTACTGTGGTGATCTATAAGGATTTCTATGCTGAGGTATGAAATGATAACTCTACGCCTTAAAGTTTGGGTTACATTGTTTCTTGTTCAACCAAGTGGAAAACAATCTATTTAAAGTTACATTCCAGAGAAATATCGCGTATAAGGCATGCCGGGAGGTTCGAACCCATGACCTCCATCAACACATGACTTGCGCCAACAAGATTTGAAAACATTCCTCAATGTATGACTTGTTAAGGCATGTGAAGGGTTAATTTTTTAAAGTTTGAATATTTGGATATTACAAATCCCATAAAATACAACCTATCTAACACATTTGACCATCCATATGAAGAGATTTGGACTGGGCTTAATATTTGATGGATCGACCATATATTATGGTGGTAATAATATTTTATTTGGGATATGGTTACGATAATATGACATATTTTATAGTTACTAACCATATTTTTGATGACCATTAAAAGTGGATCAAGTGGATCAAATAAAGAATAGATCCATTGACCCTTTTTTATTTAAACAAGGGTATTTTTCCATTATGGAAAATGATTCTTTTGGTAAAGAATTGAACTTTTTAATAAGGGGAATTTAGCCACTCTTGGAGATTTTCGAGAGTGAGAGGTATCTTGTAGGGATTCCTAAGCCTCTTTGGCATCATTGAAGGCAATAGAATATTGTCTTGTTATCGAGAACTGCAAATTGATGTAAATATTCAAGTAATGTCATTCTTGTTTTGAAGTACAAAGGTGAGAGAACAAAAGAATGAGGCTTGTTGAAGACATTTTTCATGCAGATCGATATTTTTGCAAGTGCTTACCATCATTATAATGGATCAATTGCACAGTTAAGTAGACCCGAAGACACAGCCTAGGATGGGTGAAATCTGTTATCAATCTCTTTTTCAATTGTGTTTGGGTTTTGTTGCATTCTCACTGTTTAAGTAGAGTTATTTTTCAAGTTTCACATTCATTAATGACAATTTGATAATTTAATTAATGTATTCGAAAATGAAGTAAAAACTTAATTCCACACATTTTCAAAACAAGATTTGGATCCAACCCTCCATTTTCAGATTGAGGGGATATAGGGATTAAGGGTTGCATGAGTCATAGAATTTAAGGGATGATAATAGTTAGGAATTATAGGAATTATGGATTATAATTTTTATTACTTATATTAGGGGTAATAGTAGTTGAGAGTGAAAAAGTTAAATGGATTAGATATTAGGGATTATGTACGAGGGATTATATTGGTTATGAGATATAGTGTTATGGACTAATGGATTATAGAGGTTAAGGTACATATGTTAAATAGGTGAAGGTTTTATGTGTAATGGGGCTTAGGGTTTATAAGTGTTAACAATGAAGGGATACAATCAAATATTATAGGTATTAGGGGTTATGGTTCATGGTCATAAGGGTTACAGATTATATGGATTTAAGGTTATATTAGGGGTTAATATGGATTATTAAAAAGGGGATATAGGTGATAGGAGTTATAGGGCTTAGATATTAATGGTTGCATAAAATGTTACGAGGAATAGTGGTTATAGTTATAAAAGTTGGTTATTGGGAGCAATAAGGTTTAACTATCTAAAAGGTTATGGTGTTATAAAGTTAGGTGTTTGGAGTAATAAGATTTAAGGGTTAGTTACATATTTATATTTGTTATGGGAAATAGCTTATATGTATTAATAATGACATATTAAAGGAATAAAATGGTTAATTATGGATTATAACTTGGAGGATATATGTTTGGAGTTAGGAATAAGGGGTTATTGTAGCAATGTTATAGTTAAGGTTTTAGGGGTTAAACCTGATACGGTTTATATGTTTTAGGAGTTAATGATTATATTAGTGGTTATAAGTGATACATGTTATAACAATTAGATATTAATGGTTATATGGTTTGTATTTAGGGGTATATGAGTTACTGGTAATAATGGTTATAAGAGTTAGTTCTTAAAAGGTTAGTTGAGTTATAAACGAAATAGAGAATAAAGATTATAGGTATTAGGTGTTAGGCTTCACATGTGTTAAGGGTTGTGAGATTTAGGAGTTAATGATTATATTAGTGGTTATAAGTGATACATGTTATAACAATTAGATATTAATGGTTATATGGTTTGTATTTAGGGGTACATGAGTTACGAGTAATAATGGTTATAAGAGTTAGTTCTTAAAAAGTTAGTTGAGTTATAAAGGAAATAGAAAATAAAAATTATAAGTATTAGGTGTTAGGCTTTGAGTTATAAAGGAAATAGAAAATAAAAATTATAAGTATTAGGTGTTAGGCTTCATATATGTGAAGGGTTGTGAAATTTAAAAGTTATAAGGGTTGTGTAAAAGAATTACTTGCTTCAAGGATCAAGGTAAAGAGTAATAAAATTTAGAAGCTATGTATATTAGGGATAATAAGTGCTTTCAAGTATTATATTACATAGTGCAAGTGTAGGTAGAGGTTGATAGGGTTATATGTGTTATATTTCAAGTATTATACTAATTTTTTAAATTAGAGCTCTATCTACTACACGCTATTACTAAAGAAGTCAAGCTTCATTGGCGTTCGACGACAACTCAGATAGAATGCCAATCACTCTCCTACTCAGTTAGAATGTGAATCACGAACATATAACAGAATAATATGTTCGCGGACAATTCACAGAATAATATGGTTGCAGACATTTCTAATTGTTTCCATACGAATGCCTGAATGGTGTTTATATATGCATTTTCGGATCAAAATTATTCCCTTAAAGATTTCCTTGAAATTCTGACACCAAAACTATTTTCATGAAATTAATTTTTTCAAAACTATTTAAAAAAAAAAATAATTTTTCACATTTCGAACAAAAACTTACTATAAACGAAATTAGTTTTCTCATTTTTAACAAAAACTTACTATAATGATATATTTATTTGGCATTTGTAAATTTGATATATAATGAAGTGTTCTAACTCAACAACACATATCAATTTATTTGGCATTTGTAAATTTTAGTGTAAACTCAAATATTGGAAACCACTAAGTCTAAGTGAACAACACATATCACAGATTATAATGATTTATTTACCATTACCTAATTTTGATGTAAAAGGGAGTACTAAACTAAATAAATATAGAACATCATATGCTCAACCTATTTATAATATGCTAAAAAAACATCATATGCTCAGCCTATTTATAATATGCTAAAAAAACATCATATGCTAGACCTATTTATAATATGCTAAAAAAATATTAATTGTTTTTAATATATTAATATTTGTGTATAGATTTTAAAAATGGTTAATGGATTTTTAATAATTATGTTTCTATATATAACATTTTTGTTTATCATAAATCAATGAATTTATGATTTATGATGTAATTATTAAATTGATGTAGTATTTTTATATTAATAATCTAGATTAAAATTTAGATACTTGAATTAAATTCAAGTGAATAGAATTTAATAAATTTTAAACACAATATTAAACATAATAATATTGATTGAGATTTTTTTTTTATAATATTAGTTATAATGTTGATAATATTAAAAATGTTTTTTTCTCTATTTGTTATTAATAGGAATATAGAGATCTATTGGGTCCTAGAGCATTCTATACATCAGTTCTCTCTGTTATAATTAGAGGCTATGGCAGATGCCAGTGAGTTATATCCATGATATTGTTTCCAGTGATAGCAATAGAATCTTTAATAAAATGTAAATAATATATAGAAAAAAGAAAAAAAAAACAACACATACTCTAAATATAAATGTTGTTTTAAATTTTTTTTGTTATATATAAAATAAACACTGATATGAAAAAAAAATAACAATTAAAAAAAAATAACTAAAAGAAGTTGTATCAACCCATCTTCTATTTTCCTTTCTTACAAGGTTGAGTCTAGTGTAAAAGAGTGATTCTCTGCATTTTGTAAAAAAACATTTTAAATACAATTGCAAATATGTTGGGTCACATTTGAGTAAATGTTTCCAACTAAACTAGTGAGTGTAGAAATAGGAACCAACCATTAAAAAACAATTATACTGAAGCATAAAATGTTTTAATACAAAGATGAAGCATAAAATGTTTTAATACAAAGAAGAAGTTGGGCCACATTTGAGTAAATGATTCAAATTAAAAATAGCAAAAAAATTATGCTAAGCTTTTCTCAATAATGTTAGGAAAAAGTTTAAAATAAAAATGATGAAAAAGGTTTCTACTTCCAATAAAACAGAGATGTAGTGTCATACAGCTATGTCAGGCTTAGTTAAAATTATCAGGTTCAATTCAGTGATACAATATATGATTGGTGAAATATATTTTACAGGAAAAACAAGTTCAATCTATCAAATTCAAAGGATTGTACCCTCCACCCAGAACTAAATAGTTCGACCAAAAATAGAAATACCATGAGCACTAATAACCTCTCAACTACACAAGAAATGGACATGACAAATTGGTTTTGTCCTTGAAATTCAAACTGGAACAGCTATATAATTGTGGGTGATGAATGTTCATAGATATCTTTAATTTATAAACCTTAAGTTACTAAAAACACAACACTAAAGAAGACTATGTCTACAAACAGAATGTAAAGAAAATTTAAGTTGATAGAAACAACTTTTTATAGACTAGGAAAATATTATATCTTAGGGTAAATTTACATGAATTTTGAATTTATTAAGTGAACTTTGAATTTATTAGGCGAGAAGAAATCAAATTACAGTAACGTGGATCTTCCCACTAGGATTGCAAAGCGTCTAGTTTATTTTACCATAACACAGATATATATACGGGTTGTTTGTTCTTTATAAAAAAAAATCAAAATAACTTTGGCTCTTAGAGTAAATAGAATGAATAGATGCAAGTATTTTTTTAAGTGAGCTAACAATCATATTAGTAATGTGGATCTTCCCACCAGGATTAGGACATCTCGTTTCTTTTAGCCTAACAAAGAAATATATACTGGTTGTTTGATTCTTTGGACACTTGTTTATAAGTTAGCCGTAACATTGTTTTGAGGCAAGCCCATTCAGTACTCTATCAATCCTGGAACTGACCATCTCATAATATTCTACTCTAATGTGAGATTCCTCCCTCAATAATGAAAAAAAATAAATGCATACCTTACTTGCTGAGGG
>ML810218.1:33092-46425 GCA_009831015.1 Picea engelmannii
CAAGAAACCCTTATGAAGTATATAGGAGGTTTGCCTGTGCATATTAGAAACATTGTTTTCATGTTTGGACCCACTAACCTTGATGAGGTTTCTGTTCAAGCTACGTATATTGAAGCAGGGAAAGCAGGTGTGTCAAGGGAATCGTTGTTTTCAAAGAAAGAAGACAAGAGGAAAAAGCATGGCAAGAATACAAATGCTGTGACACAGAAGGAAGGAAAGCCATCTTGCAAGCATTGCAAGAAAGAGGGACATGATGAGGACAGATGTTGGTAGTTGCATCTCGAGAAGAGGCCAAATTGGTTCAAAGAAAATAAGGGAATGAAAACAGTGGAAACAACGACATCAAAGCCTACAGACTTGGGATCAGATTCAGGTGATGAGTCTAAGATTTCATTGGTTGGTATGACAGGTAAATTTGGTGAAGAGATTGATTGTAGAAGCAAGTTGTTTCATATAAGGGTAATCATGCGACACACTAAGATAGATACATTAATCGATAGTGGATCTCAATCTAATCTAATCTCAAAAGAATTGGTTAAGAAATTGGGATTAAAAACACAAACTCATTATAAGCCTTACACACTTAAATGGATAAGCAATCATCATCAGATGCACATAACAAAGAAGTGCACAATCAAATTTGCAATTTCATCTAAGTATGTGGATGAAGTAACTTGTGATGTTGTGTCATTAAAAGAATGTGGAATGGTCTTAGGTAGTCCGTACTTGTATGATCGTAAGGCAATCTTCTACAAGACAAAGGATCAATATCAATTCACTAAAGCAGGTCATGATTATGTGGTTCATGCTCATCATGTTAAAGAAAGTAAAACACTTCAAACAATGGAACAATTAACGCAGGCAGTGCAAGTAAACAACAAACCACTAATTGTTTCAAATGAAGCAATTGATCTTAAGTAAGAACAAGACATGGTTGTTGAATGGAAAATCAATCATAAGTTGCTTCAAGATAAGTTCATGTCGTGTAGATATCTCAAATATATCAGTTCATTTGCAGTCATCTTTTTGATGCTGTCATTAGCAATGTTTTCTACATGGATGATAGTGGCTTCAGTAAGATGTAACAGGATTCAAATGGCTAACAATATACTATCAGTTGTCATGATTGTGTTACAGTTGATCTTGATGAGACAGGTGCACAGGACAGAGTTCAAAGACAGAGGACAAGCCGGGTGGCCTATCCCGAGCTTTTTGACTGGTCAGTAACCTTTTAGGGACCAAAAGGTCTTTTTGTGGGGAGGTGTGATCCGAAATTGGATCCAGAAGCTTGACAGGGCTTGAAAAATGCTCAAAAATGAAAGTGCTCGGAATGTGACGAAACCTATGCCATTGCGTCCGTCTCGTCTTCCTGATTTCGACAGTATATTTACTTCGTCAAACGGGCTCCGTATGGAGAAGATATCGCGTTTTGTCCGAAAAGTCAAACAAGCAAAAAAGGGGATGATTGTACAGTCCGTACAGTCCACGTGTCATGCTGACTGTGTAAACCGTACGGTCCATACAACTGACATGGCATGATCAGGTGACGACACATGGCAGAGTGTGATTGGTTGGTTTGGCGTACGGTTGGACCTATCCCGAGGTGACACGTGTCACCACTGAAAGGGTGACACGTGGCACGGGTGATGTCATCAGGTGATGTGGCAAGCTGACGGGGCAGGCTGACCGGGGCAGTATGACAATTAATGTGGGAAAATCCCAGGCTGACACATGGCATTCACCGGTTGGTTGATGAGGTGCCACGTGGCCCAGTCAAGGGCTTCCACGTGGCACCTCGAGATTGGTTCGTTGTTTGTTATATAAAATTTGGTTATGGCATGGTTGGGGGTCGAACCCACGACCTCCCGACAGGTGAACGAACTGGCAGAACAAGCTAGCCACCTGGGCGACGCATGGTTCTTGTTATGGAAATGGTAAAAAACATATTTAAGTTTGGTTCAGTGGTTAGCCAGCGGGGAAAAGGGCCGTGGCTTAGCCCCAGCCCTCGGCGTGACATACGATATACCATACGACCGTTGCATAAAACCTACAGCGCGGGAATATGGGATAAGGGCTTAGCCCTGGTCACGCGCCACTACATGTAACCATCGCCATGGAACCCGGGGGCTTATCCCTACAAATAATGCGCGGGGTGTTAATACTTTGGGCCATGGGTCCTTTGTGTAAGCCATAAGACCGGGAGCAGGCGCGCGAAAAGGGGGCCAGCGCATGAGCGCTCGGCCACATGGCCCCCTATATGACCATTCCAGAGGGTGCGCACACGGGAATTAGGGGCCTATGCACTATTTTTGTTAAAAAGTGGGTTTTTTACCTATGAGTTTGGTTTTTTTATTGTTATTATGCCTATTATTAGCTGATTCTCTCTATTTTTGGGGGATATCGGGCATTTTTGGAGGCCAAATTCTTGGAGGAAGTTGGAGATGAGCAACCAAATTCAAGGCTATATAAACCAGGCATGTTTGAGGCCATTGGAGAGCAGTCAGAGCAGAGTTATGCTGAAGAAAAGCCAAGCCAAAGCCATGTTGATGCAGTGAAGCTTTTGAGAAGGAGACGTTGTCGGATCATTTCTGGGAGCTCCGGACGTCTGTTTTGTGTGCCATTTTCTTTGCAGGGTTCTTGAGATCTGGAAGAACATGACCAGATCAGTCTTGTAGCCATTTGGCATTGCAGTGATGTAATTTTGATCATTTGAACAGAAATAAAGAAGCCTCCCCCACAGAGACAAAGGCCCGGAGATGTAGGCAAAGTTTTGCCGAACTCCGTTATCAATATGCGTGTTATGGTTTGCTGTTTATTCTTTCATTTCAGATATGAAAATGTGTATATGGCTGTTATAATTCCTCTTCTTTCCTCATTCTTTCACTAAGTTTCTCAAATGGTTAATTAACGCATGCAAAATTAAAACTCAACCATAGTCATTTAAAAGATCCTACGGATCAAGGCCTAATATGTGAATATAACAAATTGTATTTTAATTTAGTAGAAAGTGTATACATATCAACCTGTCCTCTTAGGGGGAAAAATAACTCCATGGGTTTTGTCTTACCCAATTACATTCATCTCTCCACATTTATTCTATGCCATATTTATACCTGTGATTATGACACAACAATATGTAATTAGTTCATAGGGTTGGCTCAAGTAGTAACAAGATGAATTCTGCCACATTGACATTGATTCAAGACTCATTGAGGGACTTGTGACCACTAGGAATGTTGAAACTATATGTGTGTGTGTGTGTGTGTGTGTGTGTGTTGACCTTCAATGTTTGCAAGAAAAGAGAAATAGATAATGGTAAAATTACTTCCAACCCAATTCACGTTCATCCTTCTTTGTAGAGGCATAAACAATTCTTAGTGTCTTGTGTTAGTGGCAATGAAAATGTGGAAAAACAATAATATGTTAACTTGGAGGGATGATTCAAGGTACTTTCACCATGAATTTGAATATTGTGTAAAGAGATGGAATGTAGGAAACCGAATTAGCTTTCTGAATATATAATTATTTTTTATAGAATTTGTGTATGACTATGTGAAATTTGAGTTTTTATAACAGTGGTATGTAACACATATGTTTTTGTTCATGCATGTGTTGAGTACCTAAATGATGGAATTTTCTTGAAAATTGTAGAATTGTAGAAAACACATTGCTCTTGTGCAGGGCTATTTTTTCAATATATATATATATATATATCCTTGAATTTACAAGGACTTGCATTCATGTAGGTTACGAGGGTCTTAACATAATCAAACATTTTTATTTTTATTTTTTAGATTGTAGATCTCAGTTTGTACTAATACATCATATAACTTATCTTAAGAATGGTTCAGATGATAAAAGGTTATAGCACGAATAGAATATGTATGCATTTTAGGATTCTATTATATGTCAAGAAAAAAGTATATTTAAAATAGTAAATAATGTTCATTTAAAAAACACATTATATATGGAATCAACATAGTCGACTCTATATGTGTGTGTAGTTTCATTGACAATGGATTTGTGTAGAATATACAAAAATAATGTGAAAAATAAAGACATTGAAAGGTATTTAGAAGAATGGAGGTTTTGATGCATTTGCAACCCAAACCGCTAGGTTTTTCCTTTCAAACCTAAATCTGAGGCAACCAAATCAACAAACATGTATGCTAAATTTATCACTCATGCCCCCCAAAAATTGAATGAAAGGAATGAAAGGAATGCACACACATTCTAGAGATCATGTGCATTATAAAGAGCATGTATTTTCTTAGAACATGCACATATTGTTTTCACTAATCATTCACAAGGTAGGTCCTACAAGAATGTGTGAAAGTTAGCTTGTAGGCATCTAGGGACATTAACAACATGTTGACCCACCACAAAGGACCTTTCAAGGGTATCCTTGGTCTCATGATGTGGATAGTAAGAATTATGAGTTTTTGAACATTGAGTGTAAACCTTTGGAACTTGTATATGGTCAAGGGAAAAAAGGCAGGAGGTAGGCCCTAAAGGTAGCTTATAGCCTTATGGGGCCAAGAACAACACTTTGAACTACCAAAAATGACCTATTGAGGGCATCCTTTGCCTCTAACTAGGTATATAGGTACCACCAACATTGTTTAGTGTTGGGTATGGGTCTCGAGGCACTTGACATGGCTAGGGGAAGAAACATGAACGTTAGGCACTAAATGAAGCTTCTAGCCATATAGGGATAAGAAGGATGCCTCAAACAACCACACATGGCCTCTTGAGGGTATCATTGGCCTATTCTTGTGGATTTCAGTGCAACTAGGTGGTTTTAAATAATAGGTATGTGTACCAAGGCCCTAGAAATGATCTAGGGATGAAGACCATGCCTTATGT
Organism: Picea engelmannii; assembly: GCA_009831015.1. Taxonomy (NCBI): domain Eukaryota; kingdom Viridiplantae; phylum Streptophyta; class Pinopsida; order Pinales; family Pinaceae; genus Picea; species Picea engelmannii. Next base: position 37,959 of record ML810218.1, read on the forward strand.
CCTAAAGAAAAGTTTGAGTCATAAAGAGAAATGAACAATGCATCAAAGCACCACACATTACCTATGGAGGATATCCTTTGCCTCTATGAAAGATCTTAGTGCCCTCGCAAGTTTTTTATCATTATGTATGTGAAGCCAACCTATTGTCTACTTCACATTAGCTTCCATAATAATAGGGATAAATCCAAATATTCCACGAGGAATCAATAATATTTATTTATTATCCATTAAATACATAATTGACATCATATGAGATATAAGACGTGTATATAAATACACATAGGGATGATATGGCATGTCCTTGGCAAAGGTCATGACTTATCATAATTACATAGAATTATCATTTACATTATAATTCCTATTTACATAATAATTTACCAATAAATTATTATTACATGAAAGAATTGTAATATTATATAGGTATATTACAAGTCTTCCCCCATTAAAAATGTTTTGTTCTCAAAGCATAGGGAATGAGAAACTCTTCTGATAAAATGAAAAATATTTTCTAATTGTTATCGATTAGATAAAATTGAGGACACGAGATGATATGAAATTCAAATCCTTAAACAATATGTGTGCATTGAAAAAGAATCAATCCACTCAAGGTGGATTCTTTTTGGAGCTCTCCAATGATAAGATTTTGTATATGATATTCTTTGTTGTTGACTTGAAGACACATAGATCTATAGATGCCTAGTAAATTTATCCTTATTAATGTTTGGTTTAGTTTTGTTGTGATTTTCTTGACTCATCATGATGAGATTTGATGTTTTTGTATTTACTGGTGTGACAACATCCTTTAACCGATCTATGACTTCACCGGTGGTGATAAATGATATGTCAACCTTAATTAAATACGCGGATGTTACTTTATCATAGAATTGTATCTTGAGCTCAAATTCGGGAAGCTCTTCCATAATTAATAAGGCTTCATTAGTAATAGCATTTTGATTTTTAGTTTCAATCCCTTTTTTAAGGTTGCTTTATCTTTAGTTACAACTTTTGGAGGCTCCTCCATTGATACAATTTCATTGATAACACCATTAGATTTTTCCATGTCAATAAAGTTGGTTTTAGTGCCCTTATCCGTGCTTTAGTTTTTTTGTTGTGTCTTCCTATTATTATTCAACTTCTTCATTTCTACAAGTAGATTTTTAGTATGATTTCTCAAACGAGAAATTTCTTTATCTTTGGATGATAGTTTTTTACTGATATTTCCAGACTCTTTTTCTGGGTTCTTTTTATATTACTAATTTTTTGTTGCGACTCTTTAATTAGTTGTTGAAACTTACGAATTTATGTATATTTTTTCTCCAATTCCTTTCTATTTTGCACAATTTATTCATCTTTGCTAATAACAATTGTATTTATTTATTTTAACTTTTCCATTAATTCTATCTGATTTTGTTATTCATTTTGATATGAATTGAATGATAGATCAAGGTGCTTTGAGTTAATGTCTCGCAACATTATTTTATTGGTAAGGTTCTCAAATGCTATGTAATTTTTATCAACATTCATGCTAAAAGTAACAATAGATTTCAACCAAGAGTTCCCCAGGGCTACATCAACTTCATTGGTTTGTAAGACACAAAATTTTCATTTTTGAGAGTAGTCATTGTGTAGTATACCTAGGGAGGTAATATGGGGTACCGAGGGTTGTAACCAATGGGAATGTGGTTATGTATTATTAGTGGAGGCCATTCAATGTAAGGTGGACTAGGTCCACTATATTATTAAATAAGTCTCATTGTCATAGTTAGATATAATAAATAGTCTTTCTAGAAGATTCCTTCTCTAGAATGTTCCTAGAAGATAGAGAATATTATGTAAAGAAGTCTAAGCAATGTATTCAGGAATAGTGAAGAATATTGTTATTGTACAATCAAGGATTGCTTGAGGAGTTTTATCCTTCCATAAAGATTAATATATGGTGTTACCCTACCTCAAGGGTTTTGTCTACATTATTGTGTTCATTATTGGTGAATGATTTGGTTTATTCTTGATTATTTCTGAAGTATATTTGCAGATCTATTCAACTACTTAACAATTGGTATCAAAGTACTTTCCTTGGCCAAAGAAGCGAATAAGTTTTTTGTTCTTTTTGCAGATTAAAAAAAGAAGAAGGGGCATCACACTTCAGATTAATTTCTGAAATTTCTTTTGTATAATTTACCAAAACAAATTGGATATTTTAATTCCTCTTGGAAAAATACCCAATTTCAAAATAAAAATGAACCGAAATGGATTCCGGAAAGTAAAGTTATGAGAATTTTAATTTCGTCCATTTTTTAGGGTTTTCCAGAAAAAACTGTGCGATTTGCACAGTAAGTTATTTTTAATCTTTAGTTTTTGTTGAAAATTTATTTCAATCAAGATGTTTTTTACTGGAAGAGATGATGGCCCTAGTATTGAAGAACTATACAATCTCAAAATTCAGAATGGAAAGAGCAGTGGAAATATTTTGTAGACCGGGGTTTCAAAGATGATGCTTTCATATGGTGGTAATCATTTGACTATTACGAGAGGATGTCATTTTCTGAGGAAACACTTGAAAGATTAATTTTAGAAAAGTGGTCTGATACAAAGTGTAAGGATAAATACATCACCAAGCATTTATTACAGGTTCATGGTTGTATTCATAAAGAAAAGGTAAATGTTTCTATGAACCCTAGTTGTCAACAAAATTTTATCAATGTCAAGTTGGTTAATAGATTGCAAGTTCCTACAAAGAATATCCAAAGAACACAGGTTGAGGGTAAAAATATTCAATTTTTTCTAGATTTGAATCTCATTGTGGATAGATATGTGTTGCATTATGATTTCCATGCTATAGATCTAGCTGATGTGGATATTGTTTTGGAATTTCCTTTGATGGAATTAGTTGGTACGGTTAACATTAATGTGAAAAAGAGATTTCTAAAACTTTGGTACAAGAAAAAGAAAATCAAATAGCAGGATGTGTCTCTTAGTCATAAAGATGGGCCCACGACGACCATCAAAGAAGTTATTGTCAAATACGAAGTTGAATAAAAGGTAGAGTCTACAGAAGGAGATGAAGAAAAACCACCGGAAGGACACAACAAAGAAGCTAAGGAGTTCATTGACTCAAAGGCACAATGTGTTGCAGATTTGAGGAAAAAAGAACAGATTCCTAAAGTTGTTGTATATTGCCATTCACATCATATAGAGAAACAAAAATCATCAAGGAAATGGTGTGAGCATCAACATAGTTATGCACCAACAAGGAACTAGAAAGGAAACCAATCAAGAGGTGCATGGAGGAATACTAACACTGCAGGAAGACATCAAGCTCAAGAAACAATCCCATGGAAACCCTTGCATGATGCATAGCAAGATCAGGGTGACAAGGCAACAATTGGACATCACGTTCGACTTCCATTAGGATGGATGGATGGTCATACTTGGTACCAGTTGGCTACATTTCTTAGCCAATCATATTGTATGGTTTCCTCACATGTTTCAAGGATGAAACATGTGAAGGGGGATGGAATGTAGTATACCTAGGGAGGTAATATGGGGTACCTAGGGAGGTAACCAATGGGAATGTGGTTATGTATTATTAGTGTATTTCATTCAATGTAAGGTGGAATAGGTCCACTATATTAATAAATAAGGCCCATTATGGTAGTTAGATATAATAAATAGGCTTTCTAGAAGATTCATTCTTTAGAATGTTCCTAGAATATAGAGAATGTTATATAAATAAGTGTAAGAAATGTATTGAGGCATAGTGAATAATATTTTTATTGTACAAGAAAGGATTTCTTGAGGAGTCTTATCCTTCCATAAAGATTAATATATGGTGTTACCCTACCTTAAGGGTTTTGTCTACATTCTTGCGTTCATTATTGGTGAATGGTTTGTTTATTCTTGGTTATTTATGAAGTATATTTGCAGATCTATTCAGGTACTTAATACATTGATGCTTAATTCTAATTTATTAATCTCATCATTGTACTCTTGTGTGAGAGCTCTTTTAACTTCTTCTTCCGCAAGTTGTAATCTATTTCCAATTGAACATCAATATAATTCCAATAATTAGCAAGGTCAATGGAAATTCTTATGGTATCATTCTAGATCCTCCCTTAGAACATACGTATGAAAATATCGATTGGTTCCAAAACATACCCAAAAGTGAATTAAACCTTATTTTCCATTTCAACTTGGTGAACTTAGCACCACAAATAATATCCTTCCTGTAGTGTCCCCAAGGCCGAGCCTCGATGTAAACTATGATCTGAAAGAGATTATAATATGTGTTATAGGTTGGTGAGCCAAGTTTTGTATAAGCCAGTAGGCTTATGTGTTTGATTAGGCCAGAGAGCCTAAGGATTGAAGGCCAATGGACTGGATTTTGTATCTGTATGTATGCAACACATCAATAAAATATAAACACCTGCCAGGTGCAGACCGACCACGATGACTGAGTGATGGGGGACTGAGCGTCCACAGAGTGGGCAAGGGATTAGGGGCTGAAAGGTGGGAAAAGGGTCTGAGTGTTGAGGCTAGGGGCTAAGCCTAGGGGGCTTAGGCCTGAAATAATATTTTGATATTATTTCCAAAAAGAGCCATGTGCATATTATTTTATCCTAAGTTCCTGGCAAGGGAGGGAACGTGCAAAGGGGATGCACGCTGTGGAACGCATGCAGTTCCCAGGGTGACAAGTGTCAACCCTGGTGCATGCAAATATAATCGCTGAGATGAACCGCATGAGGGGATTTTTCTCCATTTGGACCCGAACCTCTGAGCATGGAACCGGTACGACCTCTGCAAGAATACCCTGGTTCATCCCTGAAAGTGGAAAATCCTGTGTGGACTTCTGAAATACCCTGGTACAACTCCTGTTTGAACAGTTCAAACCTGTGTTTACCCTGCATGGATTATTTGTCACGCGTTCCCGAGAACCCAAGTGAGGGAGGTGGTTGATGTTGGAAGACGCAGGTTGTCAGGCCTGCGAGAAACTCTTTCCAGGTGAAAGAGTTTGCTAGGAATTGTTTTCTTCCAAAGAGTGTCCAGCACCAACTACGGGCTCCGAGTCTTCCTGATCCGGCCTATTGTCGAGACCCATAGGGGGAGGTTAGCATCGATGGAATGTGCATGTGAAGGTGTATACTCTCGGGTGGAACAAGCATGTGGGGAATGAGGGTATGGTAGTAGTGGGCGTAAGATGGCATCTTTGGGAAGAATCCTTCTAGATATTTCTGTGTTGTCTTCCCTGTAACCTCAGCCTAGTCTAGGATTCCTTGCCTTGGGGTGGAGCTCGGTCCCAGCTCGGGGGTGAACCACTGTTGAGCTGATGAACAGTGTGGTCTAAGGCTGGGAGGTTCGTGGAAGGCCTGCACTTGGTTGGTGATTTCTACAACTGCTAAAAGATAAGTATTTGAATTATGCTTTAATCATGTTGTGCATGACCGTGCTGGTTATGTATCATGTTTTCCGCTGTGTAAATGAATTATTGTTAAATGGTATGGAATGTTTAATTATAGCATTAACGAGATATGTTTTACTATGTAATTTAAATGTGTTTAATTGTGTTAAATGCATGTGGTTATATTGGCCTGTGTTTATTATTAAAAAGTGTGTACAAATTGGTATCTGAGCAAGAGTAAGCTCCAAACTGTGAAAAGGGTACACTACAAAATGGTATTAGAGCCCAGGTTTTGACACTAAGCCTTGATGTGCCAGTGGAGCGGTATTTGGACCGAGAATGTGAAGAAAAATTGGGTCTAAAATGGCCAATTTCAGACCCTGGGTTGCTCCGAAGCGTCAAGGAGATACTTGACGAGTTTCTTTTAAAGCTCAGGAGGTATGGCGATGTTATGAAACCGCAGCCAGTGTGGTATGAGTCCACAGGGAGAGAGGACTCCACGCCGGTGGTGTTAGAACCGTAGGATTTGTTCGGGAGGGAAGACGAACCCTTGTAACTGTCAGATCTGGAGAATGTGCACAAGGTTTAAAGCCTTTGGATAATGCACAGGAGGTTACGGCCACACCAGGAGATTTAAACTCGGGAGGATCATGAGTCATAAGATCACTGTGGGATTACCCGTCAACCGTCCGAGTTGACAGAAGTTGCACAGGGTTTAAGTCCTCATGGGTAGAGGAGAAGTCCCGGAGAGACGTCGGGATATTGGAGTCATCGGGGTTTTATAAGTCGAGAGAACAAAGACCTTGTGAGTCTCGAAACATCGAAGAAACCATAGCTGTGAATCTCGGGTGGACACGCGTCAGAAGATCCGAAGAGAGTCGGAAATCGACGTATCAGAGTTCTCAAGTACATAGAACTGTTGTCACTCGGAATCACGATCCACGATTTACCGACAAGATCGGGATCGTTCATTTAGAGTACGCATGGCAGATATCTATGCCATCGGAGAAATCCCGACAAGGAGCCAAACCCGTCAGAGGTTGGAGTTCATCGGGATATCGGGGATCCCGGTGACGAGTGACTCGTGCACTTTGAAATCGCGACCCGCAAAACCCCGATCGGTGGAGAACAACTATCAGTCATAGCGGGACTGAGAGAAGCACCGTAGGGTGGGAGATAGTTGTCTGCTGGACAGAGGTCAAAGCTCATCGAGAAATCGGGGATTCCATTGTCAAGAGTTTTGGCACATTTCGATTCACGAAACTCCGAACCCCGATAACGAAAAAGGTCGGGGTCACGAGTCAGCAGTCACATGGTGTGGAGCCCATAGCAGGGGCTAACGCATAAAGGAATGCATCGGGAGTCGAAGGATCATGAGTCTTGGGGTAGAGTATTTTATGACATCGTAAACCCCGTAGCCCCAACAGGAGGTAGGACTACTGTCCCAGGAAATTGTGGTCACATTGGCCAGGGCTTGACTTGGAGGGCCAAAGCACATCAGAGGATCAGGAGTTCCGAGTACATGTGTAGCTCGACACTGCAAACCCCGAAACCCCGATAAGGGACATAAGATGATGGTCTTATAGCAGCTGGTCATATGGATTAAAGGCTTAGTCGGTGGAGGCTAAGATGACAAGGTAGCGCATCGGGAAATCGGGAAATCGGGATTCAACCCACCAGAACATTGCTGGTTTCAAAACCCCGATAGAGGTAACCCCGATAGAAGGAAGGGAGACCTCAAAGAGTTTCCTATGGGAGTAAAATTTCTCGATAGGGAAATAGGAGAATTTCAAAGTTCTTCGAGCTGAGGAAAGGAAGAACTGAAGGGAGAGCCATACCCTTGTCGCATCTCGGGTATCGGCGTTTAGAGGAATGAGTCGAAAGTTTTCGACTCACAAACTCGTGATGTTGCGAGTTGCGAAAAGGGTGACTTGGGTTTCGTATATTTAATCGTTGGATCTACGTGGACCGAGATTCTGAAGTTCCGAAACCCCAGAAATTGCAGAGCCAGGCAGAGCTTGGAAAACTTTGTGAAGTTGAAATGTCTTTTGTTCTTGTTCATATTAGTTATAAATGTCGTGGATTGTTCCTGAAGTTTAATGGCCTGAAAAATTTCGAATTTAATTGCACAGTGCATGTGCAAAATTCAACGAAGGCCAGAACTCCAGTTAATCAACACCGAGTATGGAGTGGGGAAAAGTGCAGTTTACCCCTGAAATAGAAGATGAACGGGAAGGAAAGGATGTTAACCTGGGATTCGAAGGATCAAACTCTAATGGGCATGGAAAAGAGATGGATAAGGAAGGACATATGATGAAAATCATTGAAGGGCTGCAAAGAGAGGCCAAGGAGCACCAAGATGATAGTCGAAAGCTCATGAAAGTCAGGGACCGACAAGGTGCATTAAACTTAAAGTTTTTAAAGAGCCTGGAAAGAATAGAGAAGAAACTCGAGAAAGGAAGAGACTCAAGTACGACGGAGAGTCGCAGAACCCATGGGAGAAGAAGTAGGTCGAGGAGTGGTATCCAACATCTTAGTCGCTCCCAAAGACATTTTGGCAGTAAGACACACAGTAGTTCAAGGCCGTCCCCTACCATAAAACACCGAAAATATGGAAAGGAGGAATTGAAAGGAGAGATGAAAAAAATTAAACCTCCAACATTTGATGGAGACCATAAGAAGGAGGAATATGCTGAGACATGGTTTCTTGGCATGAAGAAATACTTCCAGCTGTAGAATTATTCTGCCCATGTAGAAGGAAGAATTGCAATGTACCAGCTGAAAGGAAAAGCGTCCATGTGGTGGGATCAGTTTGTGCAGGTGCAACACATCAGAGAGAAAGAGGTCACATGGAAGGATTTTAAGAGGTATTTCGAGAAGAAATACCTGACTAAAATATTCTATGACAGAAAGATGAAGGAGTTCTTCAAACTCAAGCTAGGCAGCATGACCATTGATGAGTATGAACGAAATTTTCTGGAACTACTGAAGTATGTTCCATTCATCAAAGACGAGGCTGTTAAAATTCAGAGGTATCTGAGTGGACTGCCACCTTCCATTGGTGACAAGATT
>ML810218.1:128514-155474 GCA_009831015.1 Picea engelmannii
AAAAAAAAAATATGTTAACCAATGAAAACCAAAATAAATTTAGTTATCTTGTTTTTGCTGATTTTTTTGTGATTTGATCTTCCAAACAATATAACAAATACATTAATGTTAGTCTCAATGCATAATAACATCATCAACAACATTATTATCTATTTATTTTTCAAATAATTTAAGATGATCTAATTATCAAATTCTATATAAATTGTTTGGTTAATTAGTAAGGAAATATAGATTTATATTTTAAGTTTGCAAATATTAAAGTTAAAAATGGGTTTATGTTTGTCTATTTTATTATAATATATTATTATCATTACTCTTATTAATTTTTATTTTTTATTTTTATTTTCACTAATCTTAATTTTTTTAATTCCACTTTTTTAAGGAAAAAAATTGTATTTTTATTAGGATAAAAAAAATGCATAGTCTAAGTTTTTTTAAGCCCCTTCGTGACATTTCTATGTCCAAGCCATCTTCACACAAAAAACTAAAGTTTGAATTTGGACAATTACATCTATATCATCTTCAAAACAAACAAAAATGACATTCAAAATATTATATCAACCACTCATCCTCAAATATGAAAATGTCCAATACAGGAAACTAAAATAGAAAATCGAGAAAACCATAGTCAGGTCCATGGTTCATGATTATATTCAACTATATGATCATTTTCTATTTCAATAATGATCCAAGTTCCTCTTTCCTAGGTTTTCTCCCATATTGGGTTTATCAGGTCATATCTTGTGTTTATTTGTTGATGGTGTATGTTTTATTTGTGTTCTCTGTCTCTCGCATTTCATCTATTTCGTACACTTTTTAAGCAGAAAACAAATAATTAAAGAATTTGATATCTAAAGGAAATTAACCTTCATAGTAAATATTTTGGTATTTTGTTATACATGTTGTGATGAACTGTCGAGTGGAATATCCATGACACTTTACAGATCATATTGGTACCAAAGCAAGTTTCTTTTGAGTATTTGTGGCAAGTTGCAGGATCTAGGAATCAACTTAAAGAGAAGTTGCAGAAATCCTAGACATTGCAGACAAGTATGTTCATAAAAACCCTCAAGATCCAGTAGAAGAGAGACTTGCAAGTTTGGAAGCATAGGTCATTGATATCAACCGCAATATGACACTCCTCATGGCGACTCTAACAAGAAATCTTGAACCATTCAGATAGGTTGGAGGCTCTAATTCAAAGATCAGATTAGAGGGGAAATCGAGAGATATTGAAAACCTAGAAAAGGAGTCATAGAAAGAACCTGAGAAAGAAAAATTGTGTTCCTCTACCATAAACCCTTCATAGTCTTTATTCAAGATGGAAGAAAATGTAGACATAAATCCATACCAAGGTGATTTTGATGCATTAAAAATGAATCATTGGTTGCAACAACTATAAGTTTATTTCAGTGTTCACCATATAGATGACGAACAAAAGATATTATTTTCCATTCTAAATTTAGAGGGCCATGCTTTAAACTGATGGGAAATCCATATGGAAACACTTAGGCTCGAGGGTGATCCACAAGTAACTAGGTGGGAGGACTTCAAAACCCTCATCAAGTCCCAATTATACCATATTCGGTATGTAGAGGACCAATGGATCTGGTGGCACTACTTCAAGAAGAAGCAAGGGTAGAGTGTGTGGGAGTACACCATCGAGTCCAAAAAGTTGGCCATGTTGTTGGGTATCTCTCCCAAGAACCTAGATGTACTCCTCAAGTATCTGGGTGGTCTACATAGCCATCTACGAAAGAAAGTGATTTTTTTCAAGCCAAGGATAGTGGATGAGGCATGTGTACAAGAACAATTTCTAGAAAAAATAGGCCACAAGAAGGGAAGCCAAGCAGTTCTAAGCAGAAAGAGCACCAGGAAGCTTCCAAGGAGGGGAAGAAGAAGTGGAAAGGGGGAAAGGATAAGAATATGGAATCCATTGCACATCAATGCAAGGATCCCAACAACCATTGTAACCATTGCAGTATTGATGAGAACACTAAGGGAAAATGTTGGAAACTACATCTAGAACTAAACCCAAAGAACCGCAAGAAGGATGCAAAGAAAAAGAATCTTCTAGCCATGGATTAGAGAAATCAAGTTGAAACAATCTCCAATGTGGATGAGAATATTGTCTGCACATTGGTTCAAAAGGAGGTGAATCTGAGTAGCCTTCATCACCGGGAAGAGAAGGAGATGAATAATCTCTTTCACATCAATATTCAAATCAAGAAGATGAATATAGATGCTTTGTTCAACTCTAGTTCACAGGATAATCTCGTAGCAGCAGATTTGGTCAAAAAACTTGGATTGGAGGTTCAAGGTCATCCTAGCCCCTATCCATTGGGTTGGGTAAACAATTTTTTCTCAGCAGTCTTTGGCGTATTTGGGATATGTGATCTAAGAACATGAATAGATCTACAAATACAATCACCACAAATATTGAATACACAATAGATCCATAGAGCAAGATAGAAGAAACCACATATGCAAAATCTATTTTATTACTATCAAACCCTTGAGGTAGGGAAACACCATACAATGGATCCTATTATGGAAGGGATCCTCTCCTGTTCACTTGCCTCTTCAAGGGGGCAACCTCCTAATGAGCTTTAGCTCCAAATACAATAATTCTCTTCATATCCCATTACATTGCTTGAACACCTTTATATAGTGCTACTATCACCTAAGAACATTATAGAAGAGGAATATTCTATAAGTAGAAACTTCTAAGAAGTACTCTTACATTTATTATATCTTTTTACTCATTTATTATATCTTTTTACTCATTTATTATATCTAACTACCATAATGGGCCTTATTTAACAATATAGTGGACCTAGTCCACCTTACATTGAATGGCCTCCGCTATTATCATTATGGGCCCTCTGGGCCCCCCACTACCTCTCTAGCTACCTAACATTCCATCCCCCTTATGAAAGCATTGTCCTCAATGCTTGATGTACAACCATATACCAGAGTCCCATGGATAAGTGTGGACCATAATGTTGAAGTAGACTAGAGAACCAGAGTCTCATCCCCTAGGTCCGCCATAAGAAACCTCTCCTGCATTTTATCCAAAGAATCTTGAATACTATGAAAACTATCATTGAGACCATCTACAAAGACATCCAATCTGTCATTCAATGTGTCAAACAATTGGGCTTTGAATGCTTCAGTAATCTGTAGAATTTCTTTGAGGGTTTGAGAAGAAATATCCATATGAGCACCCTATGAAAATTTATGAACTCTGCAGTCCCACCGCCATCACAAAAAAACCCAAAAGAATAGAACAATAAATTACTGCAGAAAATCGCGACGTTTTCCGGAAAAATCCTAAAAAACTGTTGAATTTAAAATGCTCATAGCTTCACTTCCCGGACTCTTCTTCGGCTGATTTGTTTTCTGAAATTGGGTGAAATTGTGAGAGAAAATCATATCTGTAATTTTTTTGGGAAAATTCGGCCTCCAGATGCTACAAAAAAAAAAATATATCACGTCGTCGTCCGTGGAAAAAACCCTGAAAAAATTACAGATTTTAAAACTTCAATATCTTGACTTCCCAGACTTCGTTTCAGACAATTTTTTTTTTCAACTTGGGTGTTTTTCTGAGAGGAACTCAGATATACAACCTGTTTCTACAAATTTTTCACAAAAATATACCAAAAAATTCTGGAATGTCACGGCCGTCTTTTTTCTTCTTCGAAAAAAAAAACTGCAAAAATAAAAAATATTTGCCCACAATGTCTGCCAAGGAAAGTGCTCTGATACCACTTGTTACTAACCAAATACCTGAATAAAAAATATCACAATAGTACCAAATATATATGAATATAATCATCACACAAGATATATGGAACAATATAGAAAACCACCAGTTTATTATTATCAAAACCCTTGAGATAGGACAACACCATACAATGGATCCTATTATGGAATGGATCCTCTCTTGTTCACTTTCCTCTTCGAGGGGGAATCCTCCTATTGATATACAACTCCAGATACAATAATTCTCTTCATGTCCCATTACATTGCTTGAACCCCTTTATATAGTGCTACCATCACCTAAGAACATTCTAGAGGAGGAATCTTCTAGAAGTGGAACCTTCTAAGAAGTCCTCTTACATTTATTATATATAACTACCCATTTATTATATCTAACTACCATAGTGGGCCTTATTTAATAATATAGTGGACCTATTCCACCTTACATTGAATGGTCTCCACTATTATCACTATGGGCCCTCTGCCCCCCCCCCACTACCTCTCTAGCTACCTTACAATGGAGACCACCATGAAACGTGTTGGTTGTGGAGGCTGATTATCTTCTTGATTGATAGGTCTTTGTTTTCAACCATGTTTATAACCCATGAAGACTTTACACCCTCGAAGAATATGCACTCCTCCACGTGGGGGAGTGTAGGGGGAGGGGGAGGGGGGGATTTACCCCCATGCGGGGTCCTGGGGCAAGCGGGCCCCTGGTCGGGGTTTGTGGGACAATGTTCCTCAATGGGGGTTCGAGGGCGAATCCCCCAAAGGAAAATTTTCCTTGTAAATGTATATTGTAATTTCATTGTAAATCTGGACCATTCATTATAAGGTCACAGATCTACTGGTAGAAGTTATGTTAGAGTTTTTTTTTTCCCTAGAAGGCAACCCTCTTTTTATGAGGGAAATGTATTGTGACTATGTATGATTGTGAAGATTTCATTCTGAGTGAGGAGGCTGTGAGAGAAAAGAGAGAAGTTACAAAGGTTGTGTTGTAGGTTGTATCCCTTCATTTGTTCGATAATAATAAAGGAAGGACCTAGCAATTTCTCTAGTGGACGTAGCCCACATTGGGTGAACCACGTATATATGTGTCTCTATTGTATTGTGTATCTTATGTGTTTTATTTCCGCATTTGTTTTATTTTATTGCTCCGCGATCCTGTTTTTTTAACAACTGGTATCAGAGCGAAAGGTAACTCACAGGAAAAAGAGGGTTCCTAGTTCGATTGGGAGAAATGGTGAACGATGGAAAGTTTAAGTTTGAGAAATTTAATGGCCAAAACTACTAGTTATCGAAGATGCAGATGGAAGATTATTTATATCAGAAGGATCTATTCCTACCATTGGGTGGAATAGAAAAGAATATGACAACCATGAAGGATGAATAATGGGAGATTCTTGACAGAAAGACTCTAGGAACGATATGGCTGAGCCTAGCAATGTCGATGGCTTTCAATATTTAGAAAGAAAAGACAACGAAGGAGTTGATGGACACATTGGCTAAACTGTATGAAAAACCCTCAGTGTCCAATAAGGTAGTTTTAATGAAAAGATTATTTAATATGAAGATGTCAGAAGGTGGGTCTGTTGCAGATCATTTAAATGAATTTAATATGGTTACTAATCAACTAAGTTCTGTAAAAGTGGATTTTGATGATGAGGTTAGGGCTCTTCTAATATTGTATTGCCATAAAGTTGGAACGACTTGGTCATGGTTGTAAGTAACTCTATCTCTGGTTCAACCACTTTAAAATTTGATGATGTTGTTGGTGTTATCCTTAGTTGTTGGTGTTATCCTTAGCGAGGAAATGTGATGGAAAATCACAAGTGATTGAGGAAATGCGATGGAAAATCACAAGTGAGACATCAGTTAATGCGTTGAACATGGAGAATAAAGGAAGACAAAAGGATAGAGGAAAGGGCTCAGGAAACCATGGGAATTCATGGAGAAAATTGAGTCATCCACTGAGTTTTGAATCCATAATTGTGCCTTATTCTCTTTGTTCCTCTGTGTTTCTTGAGCAGTTTTTTGTTGATTTCTCATGGCAGCAAGGTCTGTTGGATATAGTTCCACATAGCCAAGATTCACTGGATCCTATCACTCTTGTGCTTGTAAGAAGGATCTCATTCTAATAGACCAAAATTCATAGTTCTTTCTAAGAAGAATCGGTCCTTGTGTTGGTCCTAAATTGCTAGAGGTGGCCATATTGAAAAAATTAAAAAAATTGTTAGAGATTTTCGTGCTTACATGTTTCCTACGCGTAAAACCAGGTCTGCGAAATATTGTGTGTGATTTTGGGCCGAAAAACATGGGGTAGACCACTTCTTTAGCTTCGATCTGGCTGGATCTGACTATCTGAGCATGATATCTATGAAGTCATAGCTCTGAGCTCTGTTCTTTAGCAACTGTAGCCCCTCTAATGGCGGAATTAGGCTATCTGAGTTTACTCGAGAGCCAAAAAAAAATTGAAGTTCATCTTCTCATGTAACTGGGGGATGAAAAACATGCGCTTTGAGCCTTCGGGCTTCAGGCGTTAGGATGTGTGAAACTCTCAGTTCATTCGAATAGTTTCATTTCCAAATAAACGAATTGCTACAAAGATCAACGATCCTTGTTGATTTGAGATCAACGGCCCACAGTTACTTCGAGAATTTGTGCCTTCAGGGCTCCGGGTGATATTCCTTTCTTACCTCGCAATCCTCCGAACTCGTGAACCTCCAAACAGGGGGAATAGATTGACAGTCTCAATTACTCGTCGAGATCTATGACTCAAAATTACTTCGAGACTCCAGGCTTCGAATGTCTTTCACCACTTGTAGTCACAATAATCGCGAAGTGCCAATGCGATGATCTATTCATAGAGGTGTACATCCAATGATCCTTAGGCCTCTACAAATGAAAGACCAAGATATTCTTAAGAACTCCGGACTTCAAGAGTTTCTGTCTACTAATACGCGCAATCCTACGGAGTGTTGAATCTCCAAAGTGAGAGCTTAGCCTCCATGTGTCCTCTTGATTGGACGACTAAGATTTACTTTGGCCTTCGGGGCTTCAGACTAATTTGGCAACATTGCACTGTGTTTTCTTTGAGCCTCGAACTAACAAAATGGAAGATCCTTCATCCACGTGTCTTCGTCGATGGACGGTCCAGATGGACTTACAGCCTTCGAGCCTTCAGGAGTTCTTTAGTCAGCACTGCTTGCTTCCTCCCAGAGTATGAGATCGTCGAATATGGGGATTGTCTAACACGTGTCCCTTGATTTGATCAACGGACATGAATTTTTTATATGAGACCAGGAGTTGTGACCTCGGATTAACCTTTGGGTGCTTATCTCACTTTGCAAGATCAATAATAGACCGTGAAGATCAACAACCACGAGTGATTGTGGAAACTCAACTTTCTCACACTTTAATTTCCTTCTCGATCTCCTCAATGCAAATATGCTTGTCCGTAGTGGGATCGATATCCATCGTTGATCTGTTGATCTAGCAAGATCAACGATCCTGAGGGATTGTGGAGCTTGAACTTGCACCCTCTTTAATTTCCCTTGTGATCTCCGCAATGGCTCTCCATTGTCAATCTCCCTTCAATGAGATCTAACGGTCATAACTTAATCTTTACTTGATCTGATGACTTATCTTTCTCTCGCCCATATCTAACAGCTGAAAAACAAAAATTTCCTCTTATGTGTGCTCCTTGTCCTTTCTGAGCTTGATTAATGGCTTAGATATGTTCCTGCGGCCGATCTTATGGCTTATGTAGCTTGTCATTTGTTTCCTCTACAAACTTCCTCCTGAAGAAAGAATTTCACAAATCTTTAAATGCTAAAGAATTTCATGAATTCTTTAAATTCTCACAAATCTTTAAGTGTTTCATCCTTTTGCAGCTTTGCTTCCTCCCGCTTGTTGTCTCCAACGATCTTTTGAGTGTACTATGGACTTCTCTCCAGGCTCTGTGAAGAGGCTTGTGTCCTATGCTCTCATCTGCGAGACAATGTAAGCTATATCTCTTCTTCTTAGGATCAGGCTGCTCTCTAGGCATTATGAAGAGGCTTACGTCCTAAGCTCTGATACCATGAAAAAATGAGAAGCAAAGAAGATAATACAGAGAAGGAAGAATTGGGAACAAGAAAGTGAAGAGCACATAGCATCAAGTGCATTTCATTAAGGGAAAAAAGTTGAGCTAAATAAGATCAAGCAATTCAAGAAGATCAAGAAACAAAACAAGAAATCCTAACGGACTCGTACAACTAGCAGTGTACAGTCACATATTGTTGAGCTTACAGTTATAACTAACACCATCTAGATGAGCTTAGCTTGCTCATGCGTTATGGACTCAATGAACTTTGCCAATGTAGGCATAGTCCATGTTGATCCTGAAGTGTACCTTCCTGAATGGAAAGTAGGGACAAACACAACATGTTTTGGACCAAGTTTTTCCAAAATGGAAAGAATAAGCTTATTTTTTGTGTGGATTTGTCAACACCACGTCCCTTTAAATTCAGAAGAATGGATTTGAACTTTGTAAAGAAGTCTTGATATTATCAAAGATTTTTGGATCCAAATAATTCAACTCTACCTCGAGCATATGACCTCTCATCTTGTCCTTCTTTTGAAAAAGACCAGCTAGTGTGGTCCAAATCCCATTCAAAATAGTACAAGCATCAATATGAAATCATAAATTGAGATATACTGACATGCAAAGAAGACTGTGGGCCTCATCCATGTGGTTGAAATACTTGGATTTCTTAATTGTTGATGTTGGTTCAACATCTATAACCATTTTCAATCGGTATAAGCCCTGATTCCTAAGTTGTTGCACAATCCTTGGCTTCCAATCAAAATAATTATATGGCATGAGAAGAATAACCTGTGTCGATTCCATCCTTCCTGACTAAATATCCTCCTGGAACTAAAAAAAATTGCATAAGTGCCTTGCTTCTAGCAACCCCACTTTGATACCATGTGAAGTTTGGGTGAAAACTCTAAAACCATTCATAGAGAACCTAGTTAGAGAAAGAATCACATAAAACTTGCAAAAGAATTGAGAGAGATTCAATAATGAGAGAAAGAATGAGAAAATCTATCAACATAACATAATGATTGAGTAATACACTTGTTAATATATAATCCAAGAGAATCAATGCACCAATCTTACAAAGTAGATGCACCATAGGAGTGATCTAAAGGATATATGGACACTAATGCATTGTAAAGGGAGTCAACTACTAGCTAGTCTCAGTTAATTGTTTAAGAGGAAATAATTTAACTGAGTGACAAGTGTGGAGACCAAAAATAATGCATTCATGCAAAGGAAGTGTTCCCTCATGCCCTAAAACCTAGGAAATAGATGCATGAGTGGTCTTCCACTAGTCAACTGAGGTCAATTGAGTTTGAACTGAAGTCCTAATTGAAGTGATAATGCACCTTATTTTATAGGAAGCACCCTATTTTGTAGGGGAATATTCTCAAAAGAATATTCTTAGCAAAAACTTAGAAAAAAGTGAGTTTGTAAGTGTGTAATATCTCCAACAAGCATAACCCTTGAGGAACAACATAATGTGACATAACCCTTGATGGACATCACATTTCGACACAACCATTGAGGAACGTAGGAATTCAACATAAGTCAACCACGATGAACATCACAATGCGACATTACCATAGTAAGCCATGGTTAAACATAATCAACATGGTCAACCATAGTCAACCATGCCTAACTATGTCCATCCATGGTAAAAAGAAAAGTGAATCATACTCAACCTAAGTCAACCATAATAAATGAAAGTACTCAACCATAGCTAACCCATAGTAATTCAAAGTCAACCAAGGTCGATCATAGTAAACAAAATAGAAACCAAAGTCAACCATAATAAATCAAACATAAATGAAGCCAACCATAATAAACCAAAGTCAACCATGGTCAACTAAAGTTGACCATGGTCAATTGTGGTCCATCTTGTTCAACCACAAAAATGGACAACCATGGTCAACTATAGATAATCATAAAAAAACATGGTCAACCATGTCATCCATAGTCAAGCATACTCAACATGGTTATCCATAATCAATTTGGTCACCCATGGTCAACCATAGTCAAATGTGGTCAACCACATTCAACCATGGCCAATAATAGTTTAACATAGTCCACCATAATCAATCATGGTCAACCCAATTCAACCGTGGTCAACCATAAATAAACATGGTAACCCATGGTCAAACATGGTCATCCATAGTGAAACATGGTCACCTATGGTCAACAATAGTCAAACATGGTCAACCATAGCCAATAATAGTTTAACATAATCAACCATGGTCCCCCATGTTCAACCATAGATAACCAAAGATAACCATAGTAAAACATGGTCAACCATGTCATCCATTTTCAACCATAGTCAACATGGTCAACCATGTCTAACCAAAGTCAACCATGGTCAAACATAATCAAACATGGTCCACCATAGTCAACCATGGCAAAACATAGCTTCAACCATAATAAAATATCATAGATATTTCGTTATTAATTATATTGATATTTTAATTCACAAATCTATTAATCCTACCCACATAGATCAACCATCAACTTGCACAACCACGTATTTAAAAATGATTAATATACATTGTTTGGTGCCATTAATTTTGAAAGGTGGAAAATGACATAGATTAGTGCATCTCAACCACTTTTAATTATGTGGTTGTGCTAGTCATAAAACTAGAAGAAATAAACTAGAGGAAATTGTGATGAAAAAGTCGTTGAAAAAAATTATAAAAAATTAGTAACATATATTTAATTTAAAAAATAAATTTTAATAAAATAAGCTTCATATTGTAATGTAATTTATAATATATAGTTGGTAGCATTGATTAAGGTAATTGGAGCTTTTAATCAGAGTTTTGAGGATGGAATAAAATTGAGAAAATAATATAATTAGAAGATGAAACCACTTAAAATTGTTTCTAATTAAGTTAGTACAATTCAACTTAGAATAATTGTTAAAAAAATAATATGAAAGAAATTTTTGATTTCGATCATGTTTTCCCATCAGCATGAAAAGTATAGTAATACGTGACGGAGAGCATATCCTTAATGACAATTGATTGAACACATATCTTTACATTCAAAAACTGTGATATGTTAAGCGAAAGTAAATATTATTAATATAAAATTGTTGAAGTCTTATGAAATAAATTAATAAATTAATATTATTAATATAAAACTGTTGAAATCTTAGTTAATATGAAATAAATTAATAAATTAATATTATTAATATAAAATTGTTGAAGTCTTATTTAATATGAAATAAATTAATAAATTAATTGTTGAAGAATTTTATTTTTTTTTTGTAAATAAAAAGGGGTGGGGCCTGTTATATTACTTTAGACAAAATACAATAACTGTTTGGGATGCCAGTTGTCCCGCCTGAACAGGAAACCGGGACAGCTGGGCATCCCTTACCATGTGTCACCCTAGTCACAAAATTAGCAAGATTCACCATGCAACGTCCTGCCCGAAGGAGACCAGGACTTACAGTCATGAAAATGTAACTGAGTATCATGAGCTAATGCTAAGGAAACTGGAAACTAGTTGGCCTAAAGCCTAACTTATAGCAGAAAAAACAAAATTCAGTTTTGAGCATCAATTGACCTTTGAGCCTGCGCACTTGCCCTCGTCCTCTGTCTGCCTCCATCCAGCTGGGAATGCATAGGCGCACGCGCAAGTTGGGCATTGTCGCTTTGGAAGGGTTCTAGAATGAGCCGCGAAGAGCATGTCAAGTCTCTGGTCAATTCGTGCAAGTCGAAAGATATGGTCATCCAGCAGGCTTCTTATCTCAAAAATGAGACTGAGGCACCCCAAGTCTGTTGAGAATGGCTGCTCCTGGCTATGGTTGACGCTTGATTCTTGGCTGCGCACCTATTGATTATCCCACTTTTCATCCCTGGGTGGTTCTGGAGGGGCCTCCTCTACAACGTAGCAGGTGGGGAAAGGCTCTTCGATGCAAGTGGCGCTGGGACCTGTCGGATTGCTTGCAAGCGAAGGCCTCCTATCTAGACCAAAATCTGAGGGCGGGTTCCAATTATCTTGCACTGTAAACAGCAGATGCTTGGGGATGCTTGGCAAGCCCTCCTCCAGAATCACTTCTTCCACATACGCCATGGGTGCCGTTCATGGCTTCTCTTTTCTCCGTCGGGTTTCCATTGCTATGGCTCTTTCAAAGTTTTGTTTCCGCTGTCGCTGTGATTCCACGGTGTACCATGCCGCTCCCCTTCGTGGTTTCCCTCACGCTCTAGGCATGGCAGAGGTCTTATGGAGCATCAGAGTGCTTCCCCGAAAGGTCGCTCGGCTCCCAAGAACTAACAGTGTCACTGGATGTGGCCCCTGTGCCAGCAAATTGACGGAAAAATGGTGACAAGTCTGTTGTTCTAGAGTAGCAAAGGCTGCCCAGAGTGACTGGCTCTTTGCTCCATCAACTCGGGCATTGAAAATTATTGCGAGCCAAACCGCCATGGCCATAAAGAGTTGTTGGATAATGCGCTCCTGGCTGGTACTTCTCCCTCGAGCGAGAAGCCTCATCGGGTAAATGCATCTGCTGCTATTCATGGCAAGTTAAGTTCTGAGGGGACGCTGGCCGGTAGATTTTTTAATGCTGCGTCCCGGCTGGCTCCCGCGTGGCACCCATGCCCATCGTGTCACCCCATCCAGGGCTTGAAGGTCTTCATTGGCCAAGGTGTGGCATCGGGTGAAGATCTCTGGATCTGGTGAGGTGTGGGCCTCCCAAAAAAAGTGTTCCATCTCCCTCTCCACTGCCACATTTGCGAGGTAGTCTGCCACTTTGTTTGCTTCCCGTCTCACATGAGAGGTAGTGATGCTGAGATGGGGTTGGAGGAGGTGGCTGAAGTCTTTGAGCAGGCCATGAAGTCTCCAGCTTGGCGACACTTTGTCAGGATGGCAGCCATGGAGAATCTTGGTGGTTATCCGTACGATGACATGCGAGTCCCCCTCTAGGATTATCTTATGATGACCTTTGTCCATGGCTGATTGGAGGCCTCGTAGTAGTCCAGTTAGCTCAGCTACATTGTTGGTTGTGTCCCCTAGGAATCCTGCATCCAGTCCAAGGATTTCACCGCTGGAGTTTCTGAGCACGGCCCCATATCCTGCTAATCTCGGGTTTCTGATGAAGTTTTTCCCCCAGTTGATTGTTTAGTATGGGCTGCCAGTTTTGAAGAGTGCAGTACTCCTCTGGGTTGCATTGCAGATCTTCCTCTGTCCAAGATTTACTTCTGATTGTTTCTTTAATTAGGGATCTGATTGTCTCCCAGGTGGTTTCTGGCTGGGAGGGTTGGGAGTGAAATATTATTTTATTTCTCTCCTTCCAGATTTGCCAGAGGATAAATCCTGGCAAAAGTTGCCAGATGAGATTTAGTATGGGGTTGTTGTAGGTACTGTGATCCCAGTTCTCGATTGTATCATTTATGCTGCTTCGATCTTGGTTGGATCTGCGCATGGCTTGCGCTCCTCGGTCCCATATCTGTTGACTATAGTGACACCCATTGAAGAGGTGTTCTTTAGTTTCCTTCTGTTGATAGCATAAAACGCAGAGGGATGGTCCGATGAAGCCTCTTTTCCTTAGATTGTCCCACATTAGGGCTCTGTTATGCACCACGAGCCACAGAAAGGTGGAGACCTTGGGTCAGAGAGCCGGATTCCAGACCTTACTCCAAATACGCTCAGTTCTTTGTCCCTGGTGATTGCCCTGCAGTAGATAAGCCTCCTTAATGTTGAAGATACCAGCAGTGGAGTACCCCCACCGCAAGATGTCTGGTCCCTCTCGAGAGAGTATTTTCTTGCTCATGGCTTGAGTTTGCCAACTCTGCAGATTGAGATTTTCTGGAATCTCAAGCTCTCGATTGGAGATCTTCCATTGACGCCACTTCTGTTGCTGAGTTTGTGGTTTCCATAGGTCCTTGACCTTTAGGGTGGTGTTCTGGTGGAGGGCTCATTTGAGATCAGATAATTCCTCCATTGTGTCCAATGGTTTGAGTTGCTGCCATGAGTCTTGCCAGAACAGGGTACTTCCTCCATCTCTTATTTCCCAAAAAGCATGCCCCTGTACTAGCGTGCGATTCTGCCAAGCTGTGTTCCAGATATGGGAGCCCTGTATTTGATTGTTGTGTCGTATTAGTTGGTCCTCCGGTATGAGGGGGGCATACTTTCATTTCCATAATTGTTCCTAGGTGGCTGTTGGATTTTTTATCCATCTCCACCAGATTTTAGCTCCCATTACTTGATTGAGCTTTCCTGGATCCCGGAGTCCCAATCCTCCTTGATTTTTCGGCGTACAAAGTCTGTCCCATTTGACCAGCGCCCATTTCTTGTTGGGTTGATGACCACTCGAGAGAAATTTGCGTTGAAGGCTTCTGATGGCTCTTATGACTTTTTTTGGTGCAGCCAAAGCGGTGAAGAGGTAAGTGGGTAGAGCTTGCAGCACTGACCTGAGGAGTACCAATCTGGAGGCAATGTTGAGGGGTATGAAGGTCCAATTACTTAGACTGTTCGAGATGGAGAGGAGAAGGTTGTCCCGGGAGATGGAACAGACTGTCGCTCCTGTGAGGGGAACCCCAAGATAGTTGGATGGAAGGGAGATCCTGGGTATCCCCCGGAGTCTGGAAACATGGATCTGAATACAAGATGGGGTGTTAAAGAAGTAGATCTTGGATTTTTCCAAGTTGAGTGTCATACCTGAGGCTTCAGAGAAGTCGGACAATATGGATTTGAGTTTATTGGCTTCCTTAACCGTGGGGGAGTTCAAGAGGAGGGTGTCATCAACAAATTGGCTGTGAGAGGGTGCTGGTTGAATGTTATGCAAAGACAGGCCTTTAAGAGAGCCTTCCATTACTGCTACCTTAATGTAGCGTCCCAGGCCCTCCGCCATAAGTACAAACAAGAAGGGGGAGAGGGGGTCCCCCTGTCGAATTCCTCTGGATGGTGAAAAAGGTTGGGAAGGTACTCCATTTACGAGAATGGAGAAGAAGGTTGAGGAGGTTAGATCCATGATCCAATTTACCCAACCCTGGTCAAAACCAAAAGAATCTAGGGCAGCTCTAAGGTATTGCCAATTGGCTTGGTCAAAGGCTTTAGAAAGATCGAGTTTGATTAGCATACCTGGAGTTCTTGAGGACTTGAGGGAATGGATGATCTCGTGGGATAGAATGACACTGTCCATTATTTGTCTCCCTTCCACATACCCTGCCTGCTCCTTGGAGATGACAAATGGTAGAATGGGTTTGAGACGATTGGCTATGACCTTCGTTATGATTTTGTAGATGACGTTGCACAGGGCGATGGGTTTGAACTACTTGGGGTTTGTGACTCTTTCTTCTTTCGGAATAAGGGTGAGAAAGGTGGCGTTGAGAGCTGGTAGTACCAGGCCTGAAGCTCTTGATTCCTCTACCACCTCCCATACTTCTTGTCTGACCAAGTACCAGTAGTGGTGGAAGAAGTCCATGGTGAAGCCGTCCAGGCCCGGGGATTTTCCTGGGGGCATGGTTTTAACTGCTTGGTCTACTTCTTCTTGGGTGATGGGCCATGTTAAAGCTGCATTTTTCTCTGGGGTTACCAGTGACAGTATGTGTCCAGTGACCCATTGAATGGCCTCCATTCTATCCTTTTTCGGTTCCGTTAGCAGGTCCTGATAGTACCGGAGTAGCTCCTCCTCAATTTTGGATTGTTCCCTGGTTATGTTGCCCTGACTGTCTTCCAGGTGAGTAATCCTATTGACATGTCTCCTATGTATCATTGCCCTGTGAAAAAAATTTGTGTTCTTCTCCCCTTCCTTGAGCCATTGCACTCTGTATTTCTGCTTCCATAAGATTTCCTCTTGCTTCCTTCTTTCTTCAAGTTGCTACTGTAGTTGTTCCTCTTCCTTCATTAGTTTTGTAGTTCTGGAAACAGAAATGAATGTTTTTTGGATCTCCCCCAGCCTGCTTTCAATTGTCCTGATACTTTGAAGTATGTTACCAAAGCAGTCTTTGTTCCATTGTTTTATCATTTGCTTGAAGTTTTTAAGGCGCTGTTGGAATTTATACACGCTGGAGCCATGGTCTATTTCTTCTTGTGTCCACCAGGATTTGGCTAGCCGTTGAAAATACGAATGCTCCAACCAAAATTTTTCAAAGTGAAAAGGATTATACCTGGGTGGGTCTCCCGTGTTTAGTTGAAGAGCCAATGGCCAGTGATCTGAGCCTGCTTTTGGTAGAATGAGGCTTTCCAAATAGGAGCCTGATTCCATTATTTCTTCAGTGACTAAGAAACGGTCCAGTCGACAGGCGATATGTTGATTGCCTGATCTGTGATTGGACCAGGTGAAAATGCCATTGCTATTTTCTATGTCTACTAATTTTAGATGATCGATGAGAGTTCGGAACTTACCACTGTCTTGTTCGAGTTTTTTGGTACCTCCTGTTTTCTCCTCCAACGTCAGGATCATGTTGAAGTCGCCTCCTAAGATCCAATTTGGGGTTGCTGCCAAGGTTTTGATCAATTCGAGCCGCTTCATGAATTTGTCTTTGTCCTAGTTGTTTTGAGGCCCATAGACGTTGGTTATGGCTCCTTCCTGATTCGAGCCAATGACCTCGAAGTGGGCTGTTATTGTGCCTATCGTTGTTTAGGGCTTGCTGATCGTGATATTGTACGGGTTCCATAGGATGGAAAGGCCACCTGAGGCCCCTGTGGAGTCTGTTGTTATGGACTCACATTCTCGCCATATACGCTGAAAGATCGTTTCAGCTTCTGCTCCTCGGCATTTGATTTCCTGTAGCAGCAGAATATCTAGTTTTTCTGCTATGATGCATTCTCATAGGATCCTTTGCTAGGATCTACCATTCAGTCCTCTAATGTTCCAGGTGATGATCTTCATCATTAAGAAGGAGGGGTTGAGTGGAGGTATCCCTCTGATAGCTTGTGGCTCTGACCTGAGTTTATCATAAGGTTGCCAGCTTCCTTGATCAGTTGGTGCGCAGTTTTTCGCCCTCATCTCTTGTTCTCTCGAGGGATTCTCTTCGAGCCAGAGATCATGTCCGTTGCTATGCCCAGGTGTGTCATAGAGTCGGCTGAAGAGTTTAGAAATGACTTATGGACTTTGCACAATTGTTCTTCAGGGAGAGTCTGCAGGTCTTTCTGATTGAGAGCTTCCTCCAGCTTTTCCATATCTATTCCTTCCAGATCTTGGTCATCAAACAGCATTGGAGTGTCCCCGTCCCCTTCCCCTTTGTCTTTTGTGCGGGTTTCGCCCGCTGTGGGAGTAGGGTTAGCAGCTGAGCTATTCTTTTGCAGCTGTTGAGGGTCCTTGTGTGGGTCCTGGATTTCCTCATCTTCTGGCAGTTGGTCCAAAATCTCATAGGAGTTTTTGGTTGCAATTTTTTGATTGGAGTCTAGGATGTGATTTCTTGGGGGGTTTCTCCTTTTTGATGTAATCATGGTGAAGTCGTCCTTCTACGTGGTTTTGCTTGCCTTTGTGGCTTGTTTGATGAGAGGGAAGTCCCGATATAGGTGGTCGTTCTCATGGCACCTCCTGCATCTAAAAGGGATGTGCTCATAGTCCAGAGTTTGTTGCCAATCCTCATCCTGGTACTCAAGGGTCACTGCTCCAGGGAGTGCTTTGGAGATATTCATGTAGACACGGATCCTGGCATATGAGGTGTACTTTCGCTGCTTTGTAGCTTCCGAAGCTTTGACATACTGTCCTAGGGTATTACCTATGCCCATTAGAATCTCTTCCAGCCAGAATTCTTGTGGTAGGGAGTATAGGCGTATCCATACAGGCGCCATGGTGAAATCTTCTTTATCTGGGATGAATCTTTCAGTCCAGAAGCGTAGGAACAACCCTGCAGAGTTGAAGAAGTATGGCCTATTTTCAAAGATCATGTCCTTGTCCTCTAGATTGTATAGAATGATGGTGAAGAAACCCTTGGAGATGAGTTGTACCTCATAGTCTCCTTTGGGGTTCCACCAGTGCTTGATCCATTTGTTAAGGTCCCTCTTTGTGGGCCAAAGTCCCAGGAATTTACCAATAAGGGCATGTTCTTTCATAAATTGTGTGTGCTCTCCAACCCTAGTTGAACTAAAAAGATATCTCGGAGGTTTCTCCATTTGCAGAATACATTTATCTGGTTCCCAACCCCGTGGCAGCTTTGGCTGAGATGTTCCTGCTTCTATGTCCATTTCCGTTCTAAGGCCCTGCTCCCTGGCTAAGAGCTGCTCTCTTACCTGCGGTGGCGGCTCGAAGGTAGGTCTATTTGCTCTGGTGCCCGATTTGTCATTGGCCGCCACATTTGTATAATCTCCGTCTAAAAAATTGTTATAATGTAGTGGTTAATTCGCAATGAGGGCAATTATTATTGAGTGTTATTAGGGATCATCATTATTAAAAAAAACTACATTTTTTTGAAATGATTCGATGGTGGTTTGTAAGGGGCAGACTTATAATTTTCCCATAGGCCTTTGTGTTTTGGGCAATTGACCTATCTACAAGAAAGACAAACTCTTGATCAATTAAAAATAGTTTTAGATTTTACTTCATGACCAAAATACCCTTTTCAATCTACCGAAAAAATCCAATGTCCCTTTTGATCATCACTAATGCTACTTCTATTAAAGCTATATATTTTATACTAATTGGTGATATAGATGTTCATATATTTTAATCAAATAAATCACTATAAACAACTTTATTTTGTATTCATAAAAAATTATTAGAGATTCAATACGTCACATTTCAAATGGACAAACAAATTTGTATTCAGTCACAGCTGGAGGATCATCCATAGGAAGAATGTTTTGTTCTATTATTATCCTCAGTGGATCCAAAGTCCAAATTGGCGAGTAGAAGCTACGATGTTAACAATACGAAATGGCTGCCAATTCAATTCAAATCTCCCTTGAAGGCATCTCAATATAAATGTAGGACCATATTTTATTTCTATGGTGCTATCAATCAATCTCTTGCACATAGATATAAACTTAACAGACAATGATTATATGTTATTTGCTAGCGAACTAATTACTAGATTATCGACAACCAGGTATTGCGAATTCATTCATGAATTCGAGGTTGTCCTACTGTAAACATTTCCTGGGCTTTGATTGCCCCAGTAAATGGAAAGTTGGCTCATTTTAATTGACTACCTTATGAAAGAGAACATAATAATATGATGAACCGCGACACACTATTCTGATATTCTGTCGGATTTGCTTATTTTACTGTAACTAAGCCAATTGTGTGAAATCTTATCAAGGGAGATTGATAAGACTAATTAAACATAAAAACAGGTCATTACTTCTTCCCTGGCCTTTAATTTTGACTATCACATCTTTTGGTACAAGGATAAGTCTTGTCTTTATACATCTCCATCTAAAAGTTTTCAATAAATATCCAAGCTATATGTATGAGTATCAAGTGTATATGTATTTTTATACAACGATTAAAATATCCACCTTATTATGTAACATTGAATATTACATTAGGTGGTTATTTACACTTATTTGTATATATATATATAAGTATAAATATGATGGTATTATCAAAATCAACTTAATCCATATACAAAGAACTACATTAGAAGTTGAAATTTGATGGGTAAATTATTTATCACAAAGCAATTTAGCCATCAAATACAACTAATACTCCATCCCCATTCTAGAAGGACAAAACAACCTGTGTTATCCTAAACCCATTTTTATATAAAGAAAATTATAATTTAGCAAAGTTGGTAAAGATGCATCTCTAATCTCATTTTCATATAATGAACACTTCATCTTAATTTCATAGATTTTATTCCATAAAATGTTTAATCTTATAGGTTTTACCCATCTACATTAAATCTTATATGAAACATAATGGACACTTAGCAATCAATCACTGTGGACCTAATGAGATTCATTTGTTAGAATAGTTTCCAAGAAATCCAAAATCTCGCACCAGGAGAAAAATGAGGAAGAGGAATAGTGAATTCTTGAACATAGAAAACACGAAAGATACTAATATGGCTCTGTGTGCTCCAAATTCTACCCTTCGGAAACAATCCCAAAATATTTCAAAAGGTTTCCTTGACGTGACCAGGTTGATTTATTCCATAAGTCAGGAGAGCGATTTATTGCAAAATAAAAGATTTCCATATCATCCACACTTTTTATTCATTTTTTATTATGCTAAAACTTTTTAATCACTATAATTATATATTTATGATTTTTAAATTATAAATTAAATTAACTATTATAATCATATCTATTTTAAATAGATTAAAATTATTTTTATATATAATTTATTTTTATTATTTTTAAAAAATTAAAATTTTATTTTTATTATTTATATATATATAATTTACTATATTTATTTTATGTGCATCATAATGTATATTGAGCGTGATGCTTATTCATTTGAACATAAAAAGCATGATGAAGAATCTCATGAAAGCATTCACAAGAGACAAGGTAATTGTTATTTGAAAGCATGCTTACTCATTTGAAGATAAAAAGCATGGTAAGGAATCTCATGAAAGCATTCACGAATGTTATCTGAAATTTTAAAGTCTGCTGCCTTTTTTAGTTTCTATTTTATTGTATATCATTCCTTCACTCTCACGATTTTTCTCATTCTCTATTTTAATTTTGATAAATAAAGTTTTTCTATTAATGCCTCCTATAAAATAAAAGGGAAAAAATATTACTAAAACAATAAAATATGTAATTGTCAAAACAATAAAATATATATTGATATTACCTTTAAAATCTTCTTAGGCAATTAATAAATATTTGGTTTTGAAAAAATTAAAAGTTAAATAAAAAATTTAAAAATATATTAGAAAAATTTATATATATATATATATATATATATATATATTTTATATGATTTTGTAATTCATTTATTTTATCTGATTTATTTAAATACTTTTAAAATAAAGATGATGATTATTATGAAATCAATTTTAATTTCTCAAACCCTGTTGTCACAGGGAAGAGACAAGACATGGGGTCACCACATGCCACTCCAGCTCCCAGGCACATTCCACCCCCAACCACTTCCATCATCTCACCTCATGCAATTTAACCCCCCCTCCAACACATGTACATTCCTTCTTATGGTCCTTTGTCGCTCCTACGATCACCCTAATCTGATGATGTTACATTGGTACTTGCCTCTGGTTTGGATTGTCCTCTATACCTTGCATTTCGTTATGATTTCTCCTACATACATCATCTCCCTTACTGCCTTTCTCCTCAGTCATTATGGTCGCGTCTTCCATTTATGGTCTGGGACAATGGGAGACTTTATCATCCTGATGCTCTCAGGAGCTTGGTCTCGCCACCCTTTTTCCTCCCTGTTCTTCTCGTTGACGTTTCCCTCTCAATTCCCTTCTTATACGTCAGTTCGTCATTCCTACCCCTTCCCATTGTCCCGACTATATTTCTCGGTTGCAATGGCTAGAGGCATCCACTCTCATTGTGTCGGGAGGGGGTTCCTCACGAAGAAATAGAGGTTGCTCAAGATCTCGTCTCATCTATGTTGCTAAAGACTCCATTGAGGCTTACCAAACCCATACCCCTCTCGAAATTAGAGTTGAAATCGATCTCATTGAGGCCGATGTCCTCGTCTTGAGGCATGTAGTCTCAGATGAGGAGGTGCTCCAGTCCACTGGCTCATGGGTACCGGACATTGGAAATACTCAGCCTCACATCTCTCGGTATTTGAAAATAGTGGACATTTATTAGCATTTAAAGTTGTTGATGGAGCATGTTCTTGTTGAGTGACATGAGGCCAAATAGGAAATTGTGTTGCAACTCGAGGACGTCCAGTTACAAATCAATCTCCTTGACCACAAGATGAACATGATGGTGAAGCAAATGGTGGGAATGGACCTAGCAAACCTAGATTACCCCCAACCTCAAGTGCTTGTTGTTGAGGGCTGACCCATCACCTATTTTTTAATGATTTTTAGCATTTTCAATTTGATGTTAATTATAGGAGGACTAGGTAGCTCAATCCCACCCCATGGTAGTAAACTATGGAAAAAAACCACAGCTATTTTTGTGTATAGAAGATAGTCTCAGGCTTTACTACGTTCAGGCTTATAGTTTTAGCAAACAGAAATTCCACAAACTCTCAGAAAAATTGATGCATTGTTGTGTTCTAGTTTCCCAAGTGGCGAGCCAACAACACAGATTTTGTATAATTTTCTTATGGCAATATAAAGACTCGAGATAATTTAAAAAAAAAAAAAATTCTTTAAATTCTTGAACCTCTAAATTAATTTAATTGCTTTGATTTATTATTTGTCTAGTATTATCTAATAATTTTGAAATGGGATTTCTAAGTTTTCTTAGATTCTTATGGATTAATAAGTTATGGAGTTCGTTTTTAATATAAATATTTTAAAAATTAAATATAATATCTTTGTAGGCTTGGTAAACACTTCAAGATAAGGTTTTCTCATCCTCTATTTTATGAAGCTCGGGAGAATTTGTTCTTATCTTTATAATATTAGGTTTTTTTCATGCAAAGTGTTTTAGGTCTTGTTTAACACCTAATTTCACTATGAAGCTCACCAGAATGTGTTTTTATCTTTATAATATTTATTTTCCTTTTTTGAATTAATAACAATAAAAATACACTTTTGATCCTCTAACTTGGATTAATGATTTCATTATAGTAATTTGAATTTCACTTATTCTTAGTCTCCTTATCTCTCCACATATTATTTTTATACTTAGTCATGATAGTGCTTCTAAGAGTGTTGACTATTGGAGGATGTCCTCCTCAACTATTCTTAGTCTTCTTATCTCTCCACATATTCTTTTTTATACTTAATCATGATAGTGCTTTTAAGAGTGTTGACTATTGGAGGATGTCCTCCTCAACTATCCCCCAATGGTTGAGGATTTTAAATAAACCCTCCTTTCACTACACTAGAACATGACATTAACGACAAACATTTAATGGTTTCCCCATAGCCACTTATGCTAACAAGCATGTAATGGATGTCACCAAATGTGTCTTTGATGGCAATCATTAAAGGCCTCTCACAATAAGAGGTTTGGGTGACTAAAACAATGATGGGCCTTTTAGGACCGTCACTCATGCATTTTTTCTAAACAATATTAGTAACATTTTTTATAACCCTTAGAAACACCTGTTTTTATAACTAAATTAGCAAGCGCTCCACCATTGGTGTTTCCAATATATTCTTTAAAAGAATGGTGATAGTCACTTACCATCACCAAATATATTTACCTAATGGTGAAGGTTATAGGTTGTTACCTTTGAGCTTCACCTTTTTATCTATAATTAAATTTTAATACTAATTTCCTCAAGTTAATGTTTATATTTACCTTTGTTTCCATACACAAGAAATTCTAGGAGATTTCATCATTGTTGATGGGTGGTAATCAGGGTAAAATGTCAGTGCCTCAATTCCAAGCACTTAACCTTGAATATATCAAGAGAGTCAAACTTGTGACCTCCTCAACTTAAGAGAGAGATATCACATCGAGCTTATGACCACTTAACCTAACCCATGAAACTAATCTTGATACTTACCTTGTACCTTTTATAGTTTTATTTAAATGGGCAAAAGATTCGATGCTAAGTTTAATGATAATAGAATATTAGTCTTGGCACAAGTAAAAGCTCCCAACAGCGTGGACTCCATCACATAGGCTTGGTTAAGCAGTGAAATTCTGGGTATAAGCGGAAGGCTTGCAACAGAATGGGAGCAGTATCGAAGGGCACTTCTGGGCGCGAGCATTACTATTTGGGATTCAGCGGACACCCTTGTTTGGACTGGGTGGGATTCATCAGGGAATATGATTGTAAAGAATGTGTATAATTCTCTCATTTCAACATTGGACTACCCCATTGGAGGCGGATGGAAGATAATTCTGTGGAAGTGGAATATTCAATTAAAAATTAAACTATTTTTATGGTTGGCAGGGAATAAAAAGGTGTTGACCTAGGACACTCTACAAAAAAAAGGAT
Organism: Picea engelmannii; assembly: GCA_009831015.1. Lineage (NCBI taxonomy): Eukaryota > Viridiplantae > Streptophyta > Pinopsida > Pinales > Pinaceae > Picea > Picea engelmannii. The sequence continues at coordinate 152,310 of ML810218.1, forward strand.
GGGAGGGATCGGGGGTCTGCTATCTCTGTAAGCTCGATGTAGAATACATCGACCACCTGCTCATTCATTGTACCTTCACAAAGGCAGTCTGGGCTAGATTACACACTCTCTATCAATTAAAAAAAAATAGGAAGGCACTACAATTTCTTATTGCTTTTCCACTTGGTCAAAGGATAAATCAGCTACAATCGGTCTGGTGGCTCTCACTTGTTGGCACATATGGCTTGAGAGGAACAAAACTATATTTGAGGAGAGGTCCCCCTCTCATCTTGCAGTGGTTCACAGGATATCTGGGTCTTATTCTTGGCATCCTCCATCCCTTAAATCTGTCCCAAACAGGGTGTGCACAATTACTCACAAAGATGGATTTTTTATTGCATGCTTTGATGGCGCGGCCCTATCAAACGACAAGTGTTGTGGAGCTAGAGGTATCATCAAAACTCTAGAGTCGAATGTTATTAAATGGCATATCAATTGCGGGGATGGTACAAATACAAAGGCGGAGCTCATGGGCGTATGGGCTACCCTTACTATGGCAACCTTGTGGTCTATCCAAAAAATTCAGATCCTGGAGAATTCAAAGGTAATTATAGATTGGATAAATAAAAAAGGTAATTTCCAAGCGGTGGACATTGAAGGATGGAAGCAAAAGACTAGGGATCTTACAAATTCCTTCCAAGATATTAGCTTCCATCATATTTACAGGGTTTTCAATAAAGAGGCCGATATATTATCTAAAAGGGCACCAGTGGAACCGAAAGGCAAATTATCCTTTTATCAATGGAGTGATGGGGTTGATGGTCCTCATACACATTTAGACATCTTTGAAGTATCAAATGGGTAAAGAGCCTTGCTTTTTGTTCCAGTACGAAGAGGATATATACTCTTTTATGTCTGAGTTTTATTTCACTCTCTGCTTTTTGTTTTTATCATTTTGGGACGTAATATAGCTTATTTAGTGCATAGTTCTATTTTGTAATTTCTAAACTAGTTGATCTTGTTGTCTTTTAAAGAATCAACTTTGGTGATGTAAAAGAAATTATACCGTAATATAATTTCGAGAGAATTTTCTATTGCAAAAAAAAAATTCCTTCATGTCCAATTTCATGTCCATTTCATGTCCAATGACCTCTGACCTCTCAAGCTCTCAAGTCCTAGGAAATATCCAGATAAACTCTCTACACTTGGATCTCCTATATAAAAGAAGTGGACACATTTTTGCTAAGACATAAGATCACAAGCATGTATAAGTTGTGCGATACCTTACTCGTGGCCTTCTTGTATTAATGTTATGGAGTATTAATAAACATTTAAGAAATCTTAAATCATGATTTGACACTAGAATTAGGGAGGGATTGAAGGAATACAATTACGTAGCCTTTCTTACATTATCCAATAAATACACATTGTTACTTGATGATATGAACAAATAGCTTCTTTGGAATGCTCCATCATATCATATAGGCACTGCCATTTGATTACAAATCAATGTTGACACATCAAAATTTATTATAAATTATATTTTATTATAAAAAGATTCATACATAAAACTTTAGAAATGAAAATTTAATATAATTTATTAAAAATATATATAATTATAAAACAATGAAATATTAATAAATATTAAAAAAAAATTAATATAAAAAATATAACAATTATACATGATTTACAACATATAATTACTATTTCTTTTAATTAAACAAGTTTTCTCCGTTGTTATCTATGGCCTTGAGTGTTGTCAACACCAACTCTTATCTTTGAGTTATATTTCTTATCCTCCCAATCCTACCAACAAGCTTGGGAGCCGCATAATCTCCACTTACAAAGTTTTTCTAATTGTTATCTATGGCCTTGAGTGTCATCAACACCAAGTATTATCTCTGAGCTATATTTATCATCCTCCCAACCTTACCAACAGGCATGGGAGACGCATAATCTCCAAGTTAAGAGGGCTCTTTATATAATGAAAAAAAAAAACAAGAGTATTAAGAGTGAAAATGCTCAATTATATTAAATTGGAACTTTAGTGGTGAAAACTATTTGGAACTTTTCATGTCTTATATGGTGGATAATATTGGAACTTATGTGGTATTCTTGATGATATTGAAACCTTTATTGCGGATAATATTGAAACTTTTGCGGTGAATAATATTGGAACTTTCGCAATGAATACTATTTAATTTTCTGGGGTGAATAATGTGGAAAGATGATTATATTGGAAATATATATACACACTAATTTTTGTTGTAATTATTAAATCAATAAACCTAGTGAGACAGACTGACTCGCTTTTTCAACTCATGGAGCATCTTGTTAGGATATTTAGACACTTAGGAGTTAGTTAAGATCTACTTGGTCTAATATGTCGTTAGGTAAAAGTGTGTTTCTTTAGTATGCATTAGTATGCATTTGTAGTTAGCAAATCTGACGGTCACGATATGTTCCCGACATAGAGTGATCCGACGGTTCATACTCTCATCGATCTTAACGACCATTGATCTGTGGCTTAACACCTGATTGGTCCATGATCTCTATTTAAAGAGCATGGAGGGTCATTTGCTGATGATCGATTGTGAGAAACTCTCTTGTAAAATCTCTCTGTAATCTTTTTCTTTGCATTAATAAACTGCTCCAAGTGGCCGCGTTGGCTGGGGCCGTGGATGTTTCCCCGTAGGGGTTTTACCACGTGAAAACATCGGTGTGTTGATCTTTGATCTGGTTATGTGAGTGGTTATTGAAGGTGTTCATCCTCTGTTGTAATACCTGTGTTGTCGAACATGGTATCAGAGCCTGTTTGAAGACCAGCTCCTGTTGTAGATCGAGATCGTGAATCCGAGTTTCCTCATCTCCATTTTCTGGAATTTATGTACATTTATGGGCTGAAATGACTGTTCCATTGCGTCCGGAGCACGCTTTTCATTTAGGAACACTTTTCGTTTCACTCGAAAAGGTTTCCGTTTGCCCAAGATACGGCCATTACAGTCAAAATCCGGAGGTATAAAATCTGAATACGCATTTTTTTAATTTTTGCAAAGTTTTGATTTTATTTCGGTTTGTATTTTTTTTTCCGGGCTGCTACTCTTTTAGATATGCGTATGCTCTTTTCCCTGCACCTTGTGCGATCTCGGCAAATCAGAAACAGATAGGAAAAGGTGCATCTTCCGG
>ML810218.1:160174-189625 GCA_009831015.1 Picea engelmannii
TGTTTTCGAACACACCTGGGCATCCAGAAAACCTCTGAGCCCGTGGACGTACTTGGGCACATTTCTCGAGTGAATCTCATATCTCTGGAGAGGGAGAACAAAGGAACCCTATATAACTTTTATACTGAAGTTATTCAAACCCTATGTGAACCAGGTATACAAGTTCCTTTTGTAGTTCTTATTTATTTATTTATTTCCTTTTCTTTCTAATACAATAAGTAATTCACCCCATATACCAAAAACACTCAAGGGGATACCTAACAAAATAACCCTAGAAATTCTATATGAATATATAGAATCATTAGAAAAAAGTAGAGAAGAGAGAGAAACCAAACTTAAAACAAAGTTGGAAACAATGCTTGATAATCAATTTAAATCCTTTGAAGACAAGATTGAGACAAATATAGAAAATAGAATTTTAGGGTTGGAGAGTGAGTTGTAGAAAATGGAGGCTAGATTACAAGAAATAGATTAACAAAGCTAAGGAAAAAAAAATCAACCCAAGAGGCAGAGGTCGCAAAAAATCATAATATTAGGGATAAAATTAGATAGCTAGAAGAAAAACCAATTAACAATTTGACTATCCATCATTTCAAACCTAAGTTGGATATCAAACCCATCAAATAAGAAATGAACAAACTCATAGAATTAGACCACGAACGTAACAAAAGAGCCTTGAACCTCATAAGTTTTCGTGTAAAAGAGAAAAACGATGAGGACACCCTCGCAATAGTCAAGGAATAATTAAAAAATAAATCACAAATCGTGACTGATCCAGGTGGACATCAGTGGCCACCCACCTTTTCCAACTGGTTCAAAACAATTTTCTGGGAATTTTGGTAATTTACTATTTTTAGCAGTTTTTAACTTCCAGGGCCATTTTGAGGGCCTAAATGAAGGTTTTTTGGGATAGAGATTCTCAATGTTAGATGAATGTTTTGATTGATCCCCCTAAATGAATCTCTTCGACGATACCTTTCCAACGAGCTATCGTGCACCCGAAACGGAGATCATATGCCAAAGTTACACCCCCGGGAAGTTGATACACCAAACTACCCAAAACGAGGTCCACAAAATTGTTGCCTTTTCATCTTTTGGGGTTAGGGTTTTGTATTTTATTTATGATAAAAAGGCCTTTGGATCCTCATTGTAACATCATCTTCTTGTGAATGCGAGTAGTGGACACATCTCTTCTCAAAGCTAAGTTGCCACCATTTTAGCGAGTCTTTCACTCTGTATTTTTATAGTCTTTGTACAATTCCACTCATAAATATAAAATTGTGTATTAGTGTATCTTTTTGTTTATGGTTGCATCTCTGATACATTTATGTTATATTATTGGATATCTAAGATATCTATGTACATTTCTTTATTATATCTCCGCTCTCATTTCGTGCCAAAAAAAATCTGGATCAGTGGTATCAAAGCAAGATGCTCTTGATTGTTTTTCAGTGCATGTCATTGACGAGGTCCGAGTATAGAAAGTTGGGTCTCGAGATTGTATCTCTTGAATAAAATCACTCTCGCACGTCCAAGAAACCCTCCATGGTGGAAGAAAATAAAAACGACAGAGCAGACGATTCTATTAATCTGTTGCTTGAGCAAGCTCTCACGCAACAGAGGGACGAAATGATGAGGAATGTTGCCCACATCCTTCAACGTCTGCTGATAACAATAGGTGTGTCTTCATCAATATGCCACTTTGGAAGTACCTCTCCTTTCAAGGTACAAGTTAATTTTGATATTCCCAGTTTTGAAGGAAAGATAGATGCGGATGCCTTAGAAAAATGGTTAAATGTGCTAGAAGGTTATTTCTCTATTCATAATTTTTCCGACAGGGAAAAAATCACCTTCGTACTCCTTAAGGCTCTCCCCCATGTAAAATATTGGTGGGAAAATTACTGTGAGAAAATTTCCACAGAGGAGTCATGAATATATGGGGCCAAGCCCACTTGGGACTTTTTATGGATGTGGTAAAGGAACAGTGTTACCATGTTGGAAACTATGAGGACCAGTATATGAGATGGACCACATTATGGCAAGAGAGGGGCCAAGCAGTTCCGGAGTTCACCAATACCTTCCATACCTTGTGCACCAAGTTGGGTATCAAAGACTCTGAACGACATTTGGTTTTGAAATACCGTGGGGCTCTACATATATACATCCAAACTAAAATGGATTTTATAGACATCTCAGCACTCGGTGTTGCTTATCGATATGTTGTTAAAATCGACTAGAAATTTAAGCACCAGAACAAACGGGATTTTGGGTCTGCAAATATACAACAACCAAAGTATGATAAACACAACCCTAACAAACAGTCTCCTGAAAACCAGTCCAAGCCATAGGAAAAGAAGGGTTATGGGAAGACAAAGAAGGACACCGAAAAATGGTGCAATTTCCACAAAATCCCCTGGCACAACACCGATGAATGTCGATCAAAACAATCATTAGTGGTTGAGATCAAAGACAAGGAGTTGAACCCTGATTCAGAATCTCATTCTGAAAATAGTGGTAAAAGACAGATCATCGACGCAGACCCCACTGCTATTGTAGAGACCGCAGAAATTCAACCAGAAGAACCAATAGATCCTGAAGAGGGGGAGCACATTTTTCATTCACAGATGTGGGTGAAGGGGACCCCGCTACATTTTATTGTCAATAGCGAAATCTAGAAGAACCTCATCTCAACAACGATCATCAAACAGTTGGGATTGTCGACAACACCACACCCGTAGCCATACAACATCGGGTGGCTTCGCCAGGGACGAGATCTCTGTGTCAGCCAGCAGTGCCAATTGTTATACGACATCCAACCCTTCAAGGATGAGGTATTATGTGATTTTTTCCCACTGGATGTTTGTGATTTTCTCGTGTGCCAACCATATATAGGGAAGTGCCATGTTGTTTATGAGTCTTGACCCTGTAGTGTCATTGTTTATCTGGGGGTCATATCTACAGAATACCAGAGGTAGTTTCGACTACTATTCCACCTAAACAGTGCCACAAGGTAGTATCTCATACTACAAAATTCATCTTCTTCATAATTTGTTCAAGAGGTGAACAGAAGGATACTGCAACCACTACAGCTTCGACCCAAGCACCTTCTATCCAATAGAAGCAGGTCGACAATATTGCATAAAAGTGTAAAGATTCATTCTACATACAATCATCTCATGTAGCAAGACTGGTTAAAAAGGTCCAACCCTTCCATCTACAGGTTTGTGACAACGTTCAACAAGCTAAGCAACACAACTTCCCCAACAAGGCAAGCAACTCATCAAGATGTAGATTCAACGAACGCTTGTCCCTCTCCCTCGATCACTCAATGCAATGGATACCATTTCTTCCTAAGGAGGGAGGATTGATCCAGGTGGATATCGGTGGCCACCCACCTTTTCCAATTGGCGCAAGACATTTTTCTGGCAATTTTGGTAATTTACTATTTTTAGCAATTTTTAACTTTCGGGGCCATTTTGAGGGCCTAAATGAAGGTTTTTTGGGATATATCTTCTTAATGATATCCCAAGGCTCTAATTGAACCCCCTAAATGAATCCCCTCGACGATACCTTTCCAACGAGTTATCGTGCGCCCCAAACAGAGATCGTATGCCAATGTTATGCCCCCAGGAAGGTGATACACCAAACTACACAAAATGGGGTCCACAAAACTGTTGGATTTTCATCTTCAAGTGTTAGGGTTTTGTATTTTCTTTATGATAAAAAGGCCTTTGGAGCCTCATTGTAATATCATCTTCTTTCGAATGCAAGTAGTGGACACATCTCTTCTCAGAGATAAGTTGCCACCATTCTAGCGAGTCTTTCACTTTGTATTTTTACAGTCTTTGTACATTTTCGCTCATTAATAGAAAATTGTGTAATATTGTATCTCTGTGTTTATGGTTTCATCTCTGATAAATTTATATTATATTATTGGATATCTAAGATATCTCTATACATTGTTTTATTATATCTCCACTCTCATTTCGCGCCGAAAATAATCTAGATTAGAGACAAATTGTCTCATAGAAGAAAAGAGGTTGGGGAAATATTTGAACATAAAGATAGGTTGATCCAGGTAAAGGTAATCTATATTGACCATAAATATGGCATACTCAGCAAAAATCCAAGCTTAAAAAGGTCAAGAATATTTATCAATGAAGACCTCATTCTAGACGACCAAGTTGAATTAAGGAAGTGCAAAAGGTGAAAGAACCCATTAAGGAAGGGAAATGGGAAATCATTCGGAATCAAAAGGCTATTATTAGGGATTGAGACCAAAAATATATTGATAAATAGCAATTTGGGACACTCTGGATCCTCTTTTGGAATTGTCATGGTTTTCCATGGAGTAAAGGGCCTATACTAAGTTGGATCTCAAGTGACATTGACATTATTTTCTTGGTTGAAACTTGGGAACATGAAGAATGTAGGGTCCCTAATATCGAAGGATTTGTTTTTTGGTCCACATGGAACAAGAAGTCCTCCTGTAGAGGGATTGGAGGCATAACATGTTAAATAAAAACGAACATATATCCTCATGTCCGGATTCATAAGAAAGATCCTATCAATTAGTACATTTGGATGGAGATATCTGATATTAACACTAAGAAGATTTATATAGAAATATGTTATTTCACACCTATTAACTCTACTTTTTATACAAAAAACAATCTAGATAAGAATTGTCCCTACAAAATCTTAGAACAAGATATCTACAATATGAAAAATGAAGGTAGTATCCTCCTCTTGGGAGACTTTAATGCTAGAACTACAACCAATCAAGCTATTATTTTAAGTAATGACTTCAACCCTAATCCTCTTTGGCTAGATGGGGACCTTGTTTTAGCTAACAATTACAAAAGAAACTCTATAGACCTAATCGAGAATTCATTTGGTATTGAGTTAATCAAGCTCTATAGTTCTCAAGATTTAATAATTTGCAATGGTATAAATAAGTGGCCAAATTCTAATAGGATGACTTGTATACATGGGTTGGGTAGCAGTGTTGTTGATTATGTAATATCATATATCCCCATATACAACCAAATAGTAAACTTTGATCTTTTAGATGACCACAAACCTAACTCTGATCATAGACCTCTAGCCCTAACTCTTAACTTTTCCATGCACAAAAGCTTCATTGAAGAGCACTCTGACAACCAAAAGCACTTACTTTTTTCCAAACAAAAAATCTATCTTTTCTTAAAAGTCTTAAGCAATGCTTTAAAACTCATATCGTATCAAAACAATATTGAAGTTGGCTATCAAAATTTTACAACATCCCTCTCTACTTCCATCAACAAATTCTCTATTGAGGTGCTACGTAAAAAGAAAAATAATGCAACTAAACCTTGGTACGATAATGAATGTAAAATTGTTATAAAAGAAATTAGGGATGATTACAATGCATCTTTAAAATATGATAAGATAAATAGATACAAAACCTTAATTAAACTAGGGAAAAAAGACTATATTAATAGAAAGCAAGAGAATATTTTGCACCTATTTAAGATAGATCCTAAGAAATTATGGAGGCAAATTCTAACTCGTAAAACTAAAAATAATAATAATAATCCCTTGAAGGACTAGAATTTATACCTTAAAAATATGTAAAAATCTCCTAATATCATGGAAAACATGCCAAACAACTCAACAAAGGATGAAGTGTTTTCTATCAAAGAAATTAAGTTTGGGGTTAATCGTCTCTCAAAGGGAAAAACTAAGGAAATTGAAGGCTACCAAGATGAAATATTAAAAATTGGAGGACCTATCCTCATCCCTCATATACATAAGCTCTTCAATTCAGCTATCTACCAAGGCTTCCCAAAACCTTGGACTCAAAGCCTCATTGTGTCTATTTTTAAAACTGGGGATAAAAACAATCACTCTAATTATAAGACCATTATGAGTAGTCCCATTTTAGCTAAGATATATGGAAGCATTTTGGAAAAGAACATTGTTACATGGCTAGAAAGCCATGGAAAAAAGGCCAGAGTCCAGGCTAGGTTTAGAGGCTACCATTCCACTGTGGACCATCTTGTTACATTTAGGATCATTCCAGAGGAGTGTTGTAATGATAAAAATGATCTCCTTTTTTGTTTCATTGATTTTATAAAATATTTTGATGTTGTGATGAGGACTAACCTGTGGAATGGGTTAGAAGATATTAAAGTCCCTTTCAAGCTAATAGTTGTTGTATTAAGGATTTGTGAGAAATTTATTTCCAAGTTTAGGAACATTGAGGGTTGGTCGGAAGAAATCAACTATAATATAGGATTCAAGAATGGTTGTCCCTTATCCCCTACCCTTTTCGACATCTATATTGATAAGTTAGAATATTGTTTGGAGGATGCAAGATGTGTTGGGTCGACTCTCGCTAGTATAATCATCATCCTCCTTCTTTATGCTGATGATATTTTTCTTATGGCGAAGAGCCCCTATGACCTAGGTAAGAAACTAATAATCCTCAAGGACTTATGCTCTAGCATGGGCATGACTGTGAACACTGACAAAACAAAGGTTATGATAATTAAATCCAAAATGATCACCTGTGATACTTTTGTTTATGACAATGATAGCTTGGAGGAAGTGTCTTCATACAAATATCTTGGAATAGATATCCACCATAAGCTCAATTGAAACTATAGGGTTGAAAAAAGGATAAATGGAGGTTGGAAAGCTTATTATGGGCTCAAAAAAAATTGTAAATCAACGAACCTTTGTATTTGGGATAAAAAAAAAACTCTTCTTCACACTCTCGTCACTCTGGTTATCTTATATGGAAGTGAAGTTTGGGGTTGCAGTATATCTAGAGAATCATGGAGAAGGATAGAACACATCCAAAAGAATTTTATAACTTATAATCTCAAAATTAAGGGAAATACACCCTATCCTATCCTCCTCATAGAAGAAATTGTTTCCCCCTTTGAGAGCATTTCTATCATCAGATAGATAACGTACAAGAACAAGATAAACATCATTGGATGTTAAGAGGTTCCCCAAAATTGCATCAAACTCCATCCTAAACCACTAGTGGCTCAAGTGGGGATGGCATAAAGATGTCAAATCTTGACTAAATCAGTGGGGAATACAAGAAGAAGTCATCATGTAGAATATCGATAACATTACAAATATTATCACTTCTAACTTTAAGGAGATTATGTGGTGTGATAAAGAATTAGTGCATTAAAGGAGATTAAAATACTACATGGAGGGGGGATTTATGGGAAAACGAAAGGGGTTTGCGACTAGGGTTTCCCTGGCCACAGATCCCTCAACTCTCTACTGGTGACCATGCATGGATCCTCCCATCAATATTCTCCTCCCAAAATCCATCACCTCCACAGAGCCCTATCTCTATTTCAAAGTCTATTTTAAAGATTTTTACAGCTGGGAAGATCCATTTCTCCTGTTGATCTATATATGAGTGTGGATCGGGATAATTTCTGGATAGTGACCGTGGTTCATCATTTACGGGTGAAACTTCTCTCGCATCAATATCTCGCATTACTTAGACCAACCTCTTTTGCCCGGATCCATCCTTCCTTTGGGTGGTGAAGGGGTTTCGGTTGTGTTTCGAATCTTTCTTCTTTTAGCCAGATCGAGGCTCTTATGTCCACTTCTTTTCTCTCTGAGTCATTGGTGTTACACATCAAAATTACTCACTTCAATGATGACCTATTGTCATCGTTACAAGTGTTGCAAGTGTCGTGTTTTGGCCACAAGTGTCGCAAGTGTCCCAGACATCATACAGTCATCTTGTCTATGTCGTGTCTCGAACGACATCACAAGGATACTTCAAAGACACCCTCAAAGACTAGTTTAAGAAGGAGAAATCATTTGATGAAGAGTAAAAATATTTTCCCATGTAAAAACCCACTTAAAAATGAATTTTGAAGGCCAACGCTCCCCTACCCACTATTAGGGAGTGCCAGCGCTCCCTACCCTTCTTTGGGGGAGCGTTTCAACACTCTGTGCACCCTTCTAGGGGAGCATTAGGATTTTTTAAGGAACTTTTGGGTAGCGCTCCCCTACTCACTGTCAGGGAGTTATAGCGCTCCCTACCCTTATTTGGGGAAGAATTGCAACACTCTGTGCCCTATTCTGATGGAGCATTGGGTTGTTTGAGGAAATCTTGGGTTGTTGAGGAAAATTAGGGAAAACTCCCCCTCATCTCTGGAGTTGGTTGGATTTGAATCTGAGTTCAAGTTTTCATCTTAGGGAAGATACACAAATGATGGAGAAGGATCCTCAACCTATCCCAAGAATCTCTAAGGTGGTTGGGTCTCTCCAAGATTATATAAGGAGGCCTTCTCATTGTGAAATAGATGAAAAATTGAGAGACACCTAACTTATGATCTCATAAGGAAGGAGAGGACATTGAAGGCATCAAACTTATGATCTCATAAGGGAGATAATCAGTAAATCATATTCATTTTGATTGTTGATTATTTGAGCAAGGGGCTGGACAAGGAGAGCTGGAAGAGGTTGTTGCAACTTCATCAAAGGTCTGTAAATATTGCTATGTAGTTCTCATTAATACATGTGCTTGGTCTGTTTCTTTCAAGGTTGTGTATGCCTACATGAACTTGTCTTTGATAGATAGATCTAGTTTTGAATTAATCATGGTAGAATAGGAAGTTGTTTTGTCTTTGGTGTTATTGGATTGCAGGACTTGTTGAAGAGCTTGGGGATCAAGGCTCAACTTGGACTGGGCAAGGACAAACATCGAAAAAAGGTACATTCTTCTTCCTTTTCTCTATTTGATTGACTTAGCTAGGTTTAAAAGGGTGTTAGTGACCAAAGTTATCACCTTTCTGTCTTGATCTTGGAGATTTAGGGTTCAAGAGGAAATCCACTTTTCCACAGGGGGATTTTCTTGTAACAGAAATTGACGACTCTACTCGGGACATCGAAGCTTTTAGTTTTGGTTTCCTTCCTAGGTCTTGTTTTGGCCTTTGATCACTTTTGGATCTTATTCATACTGTGTTTTTGATTCTTAGTTGTGTTGTTGGATTTTGGATTCATCTCATACACTTTGAATTTCTGGATTTTCTTGAGTTTTATTTTTATTTTTGGGAAATTTATTTTTAGTTCTGAGAGGCTAGCACTCCCCTGCCTCTTCAACCAGAGTGTTGCAACACTCTGGTGCCCTTGACACCAGAGCGCTACTCCTTTTCCGCTAAAAAATATTTTGGGAGTTGATCTCTGAGTTCAAGTTTTTTTTTATTTCATCTTCTCAGGGTTATTACCATCTCATTGTGTCCTTGTTTTGGCCTCCAATATCTTGATTTCTAAGAATTGATTATGCTTTGTTTGGATTTTTGACATTTTTTCCTTACTTTGAGTCACTCTTCTTCTTTGAGATTTGGAGTCGATCTATTGCTTTCTCATTCATCTGATTGTATTATAGTTGTTGTAAAGGAATTCAAGGATATATGCTCTGTTCCATTTGATCTTTGAGGTCATTTTACCAAGCAATTCCTAGTTGTTCATCATCCATTAATCTTCTCCTATCTTCACTAGCAATTTCACCAATTTTCATGCATTCTGGGTGAGTTTTTTGAAATTTTTTGCTCTTTTTCTAAGTTTCTGGGATAACTAGCATCCCCCCCCCAGGCCATACCAGAGCGCCAACACTCCCCTACAATTTTTTAGGGAGTGTTGCAAAACTCTGTACCCTTCTGTTAGGGAGCGCTAGTCTCTTTTTTTAGAGTTTTTGCCTTCTTCTACTCAGTCTTTTGCAACCTCTTTTGCAGAGATCTTTACCCAGAGTCCATGGTTGGTTTGAGAAGTTGTTTGGATTGGTTTTCGATGGTTTTTTATGCTTATCACTCCCTATTGTATTGATTGTAGCTTGAAACCTTTTTCAGAAATGTGAAATTGTCTTTTCTAGCTGCTTTTTTGACAGGACAGTTTTGAGTGATTTCTCTTTCTTCCTATCATTTCTTGGATTTTTCTCTGCATTTTATTGTATTCCTTGAATTCTTGATTGGTTGTAGAATCCTTGATGGTATTATTTCTTGTTAGAACAAGTTTCTACTTGTTTTCTTTCATACCTCACCGTCGTGAGTGCATGCTTTGTTTGTAGCCCTTTTGCTTCATGTCTTTTGCATCTACATAGGACTCTTTCTCCTAATTGAAAGTAGTGGAGCATTGAAGGTTTTGTATTTACTTTCTATATACGTCATAGTTAAAAAAATAAGATAAATTCTTTTTTGCTTTTGGGTAGTGAAACTAGCTTGCATTTGAAGTAGCGGAATTGCATGGTTTTTGGCTTTTTGGGACATTGTGCATCTGTAATGATGAATGTTTTCTCCTTCTCATAGCATAGCTTTCATCGAAATGAAAATATTGAATATTCATCTCTTTTCATAACTTTTGAGTCAGTCAAAACACCATATTGTCCACGCCATTTTCCTTTTGAGTAACAACAACCTTAAAAATAAAGCACTAAACTAAAAATTGATTAGACATTTTTATATTTTCTGGTAGCAAACCTACATCAGATTAGTTGTAGGGATTTGGAATAGGTGTGAAAGATAACTTTCCAAAGCTGCAAACAAACATAGAATCTTGTGTTAGGGAGCAATGAAATCCAATTGCTACATTTTGTCCTAGGAAGCCCTTCTCACACAAGGGTCAAACCTGAGGTCGCATTAAGACTGGGATAGTTACTCACCCTTATTTGTTGGTCTTGGTGTAGAGATTGCGCATATTATGGGGGTCGCTTGAAGGTATACCCACAATGATGAGTGGAAGTCTTTCAAGTTGATTTTGGGCTAGATACCCTGCCCTTGCACGTGGATTGGACTGTCAATTGTTTCCCCAGGCATCACTGTTGTAGTTAGTAACCTTAGTCTCCTATCTCTTTAGGGTATTTACACAAGGTGACTGTGGAGGGGCAAGTCTTCATGGTACCTGGAATCGACGTTGGCCAAACTCACTCGGGATCCTTGGAGGGTATACCCATGATTATGTGTGGGATCTTGCACCAAGGCGTAAGTCCGTTAAGATGCTTGTCAACGTAACTTTTCCACCCTCTCTATCTCAACCCCTTCTTAATTTGTTCCTGTGACATTGGATTTCATCCCCAACTATTGTGCTCATTGTGAGAAGGTTTTGTTTGCTTGTTTGCTTACTAGATGTTTAGCGTGTGTTGTTTGTTCTCCCTAGCAGAATCTAGGTTGGATCTTTATTTTTTATGGTGTCAGTTCCCAGAATGACCAATGAAGGAACCCCTTTTCCAGGGGAAACCTTTGTTTTTCCTTCTTACGGGAACGTTGGTCCTCCTTACATCGCTACTTTGAGCCTTCCAGGTCTCACAATTGGGTTACCGGTATGGATGTTTTCCACTCCGGTGATCTCAAATACAGGTGCTTCAGATGTAAGCACACCACCCACACATCAACCTCATGTCAACCTTTCTCCTTCTTCGCCCATCAGGTCTCCTTCCATTTCTCCTTCTTTGCCTAGTGAAATATCTAATGCGAGTAGCCAGGTTGATAAGAAGAACAAGAAACAAAAAGAGAAGAAGAAGAACTAGAAAAGGACCAATCCTCCAACCATATCAGATATTGGATCCAAGCAACCAGCTACTATTAATCATACTAGGAGTGTTGATGAGGTCAACAAGATTAAAATGAAGAATCTGAAACCCAAATTCCCTTGTAGTCTTTGTAAGGGTGACCACTTTCTGAAGGATTTCCCTAGTCTTCCCAAGGTCTTAGAAATGTGGTCCTCCACATCATCGGCCTCTGCTAGACATGATAGTGACACCTCGTCAACTAGTGATGTTAAGGTTGGTAAGAAGAATACAACTGTCACATTTCCTTATATGTTATGCGAAGGTGATCATTATTCTCACCTTTTTCCTCGTATGGATGAGGCTTCTTCTCTTTTGGAAAATCTTCAACTCGCAACTGGTTATCATAATATTTCCCCACCCCACCGTTAGTTGATGGAATGGTCAATCTGGTTCCATCCCCGGTCAGTCTGGTTGATCAGGTGGTCAATCTAGTTTCATTCTCAGTTGAACCACTAACCAAAGTAGTTGATCCATTTCCATCCTCAATCAGCTCCACTTTTCATCTGAAAAGTGAAACCCAGGTGACTAATTCAGTCCTGTCATTGGTCAGTCCCACCCTTCATCTAAAGAGTGTTAACGTGGTCAATCCCTCTCCTCCTCTGACGAGTGCCAAAGTGGTTTCTCTGGTCCCTTCATCGTTCAGTCTGGTTGATCATGTCATCAATCTGGTCACGTCCTTAGTTGAACTAGTTGACAAAGTGGTTGATCCAATCCCATCTTCGGTCGATCCCTCTCTCCCGTCAGAGAGTGCAACCCAAGCGATCGATCTGTTTCCACCTATCAACCCCATTCTCCCCTTGGAGAATGAAACCCAAGTGGTCAATTTGATGTCGTTATCAATCGATCCTACTCTATCGCTAGAGAGTAAACTCGATTCTACCCACATTTTTCTCGTTGATACAGAATCTACCATGTTGGGGGGCATTCCTCCGTCTCTCGCAAAACCCCCTCCAAGTAATGAGGCCATCCTTTTTTATTGGGGTGTGCTAACTGGACCTCGTCTTCCCTCTCACATTCCCTTCAAGATTACAGTACAGGTTTGTGGTCGAGATGTTCCTCATGCACTGATAGATGAAGGTTCGTTCGTTAGTATTTTTTCCTCTATTGCTTGGCAAGCTCTGGGTTATGCTCAGCTTGTGTCGGTTACTTAGAATATGTTCTCTTTTAACATAAGAACTAGTCACCCTTTCGGGATCCTTCCCCGATTTCTCGTAACTTTGGGAGGGAAAATTGTCTTTATTGATGTTATGGTAGTCCAGGACCCCTTGGATTTCGATTTACTCCTTAGGAGAGATTATGTCTATGCCATGAAATTTATTGTGTCCACTCTTTTTCATGTGATATCTTTCCTGCACGATGGAAGAATTGTGTCTATTGATCAAATTTCATGCGTTGGTCTTGATTTGATTACCAACCCATTGACCTCCCTTAACGGGTCTTATATGCAGTCAGTATCACCCTTGCCACAGGTCAATTATGTGGCGTTGTCTCCCATGACTTCCACATCCGATGACTTGGATCCATTAGTTGACATGGTGATTTCTTCGGTAGGGATTTTGGAGCCTGATCTCCTCGCCCCTGTCGCGATCCTCGACATGTGTTCCTTCCAGAGTGTTGTTATTTTGTCCAGTGAAGATCTCTTGGAAGCCATGACCGAAGTTTGTCCCTTGACATGTATTCCTTTCAAATCATTATCCTCTTGGAATCCATGATCAAGGAGAGGTCATGAGCATATTTTTTTTTCTCTGTGACAAGCTCGTTGAAAAATGAAATAGAGGTCATGAGCATAGTTTTCCTCTCTGTAACAAGCTCGTTAAAAAATGAAACAGAAATCTGGGGATTGAACCTAGAGCCTTGAGCATAGTTCTTTTCCTATGTCAAGCTCGTTAAAAAATGAAACAGTCACCTCTCCCTTCGATTTGAGTCTTTCATTAGGTCTTGTATTTGAAACTTCATTTCATCCACATGTATCCTTTTTCTCCATATAGTACAAAAATTGGTGACAACCTCAAAGTCGGTGAATGAATTGAATCTTGGGGAGGGCATGTCTCCAGCCTTTGATTATCATTCTAGAGTTATGCCACTAGCTTTTCAAGATGGTGGCAGAGTACCAACCATCCATGGGTATCCCAACCTTTGGAAATTACGTTGGGAATTTACAAGCATAGTTTAATTTTGTTTCAAGCTTATTTCAAAATGAAACCAATACTGAGCTTAGTCTTTGTTCTTTCTCATGCTTGAAAATACATGAGAATGTAACTGAGTATACTTTTATCACTTTTTCGGACTCGTAAAGGTTATACGAAAAGGAACCCCCTGGAGTCTCCTTTAAGCTCTTTTCAAACTCTCTAAACATGAAAAGAATGTCGAGTGATCTTGCTTCTTTTCCCACTCATTAAAAGGTTTGAAAGGGTGTCTTTCAAGTGATAATTTATCTCTTTTTTGGCCTCATGATACTAACATTACAAAAAAGGATAACCCTGGAGTGACCTTTAAGTTCTTTCAAACTCTCTAAACACGAAAAATCACCAAGTTTACCTTCTCTGTACTTGTTAAAAAAAAATCATACATTGAAGGGCCCATATGGGACCGAACCCTTACTTATTCTAGTTCGTTAAACAAAGGAAGAGGGAATTACCGAAGGTGAGTTATATCGAGCATGTTTTATCCTCCTCGAGCTCGTTAAATCAAAAAGAGGTACTCGTCTATCTGGATGGGGGGAAAAAATGAAGGAAGCAAGCCAAGCAGTTTTTGGGAACATTACAGGTCACTCTTATGGTCTCCCTTGAACACGACACTTTGTATTTCCATACATTTTAATCCACTAAAACTCTGCACTGAACCAATCCTCTGAGTTTCTTTACTCCTTTGGGTCACTTGACGAAAGTCACAGTATCCACTGCATCATCATGTTTTGGTCCATGTCATGTTTCTATTGTTGTGCCTCAGTGTTCAAGGGAAATATCTACCTCAAGATTCAGTCATCACAAATATCTTGTTTCAATACTCGTTTCAGTCCATGTTCATTTGATCTACCAATATACATCTCTGTGTCAGTTTTTTGTCGTTGATGGGGGATACATCAAGGCCCTCCTGCGATGAGTCTGTTTCTGTCAACTTCTACACATTATCCGAGAACTAGACTTAGAAACCAGTTAGTACCTTGGGACCTGCATGCCACAATGGCAGGCCTCCTCGCTTCCGACAATGGGTTTACATAATTGACCCTTGATCGGATGATTCGATGGATGTTCGACTTCAGTTCATCTATTCACATTCGCTGGAATGTACTAGGGTACCTTGGGAATCATTGACATCAATGGTGATTTCCATTGCACTTGTTAATGGTTTACCTCATTGAATGGTAATCAAGTGGTTTCTCCCATGTTCGACATCAGGACATCTATTCACATGGTTAGACTTGTACTGCATCGGGATCGGTAAGAAGACCTTGGGTTGAGTAATCACTCTGTTATGCACTTTCCCCAGGTTGCGACAAAGTTTCTCTTGAATATTGAAACATATACTATCACATAGATCCACTTTGTATTGGTCTGTGGTTATGTATTGTTGTCTCGTAGATCCACTATTTATTTTTCGTGGCTACGATCAGTTCATGTCATGGAAGTATAGATCCACATTGTATCTTCAGTGGATATACCTTTTTGTCAATGTAATTATGGATCCATAGTGTATATTATGGTGGCCATACCTTGAAAGTCTTCATCACTCAAGCATAGGTATGCCTGCCTTGGGTTTGAAACATGTCATAATATTTGTTTGATGGTTGTGTGCATCTTCTACCAGGTTCTCCAAGTCCATACCCTTGTTGAAAAAGTCTACAAAGTACTTTAGTCATCAGTTTCTATCTTCTAACTTTGCACTTTGGGGGGAAATCTGTTACACATCAAAATTACTCACTTCAATGATGACTTATTGTC
The DNA here is from genome assembly GCA_009831015.1 of Picea engelmannii. Lineage (NCBI taxonomy): Eukaryota > Viridiplantae > Streptophyta > Pinopsida > Pinales > Pinaceae > Picea > Picea engelmannii. Next base: position 175,706 of record ML810218.1, read on the forward strand.
GTCGTTACAAGTGTCACAAGTGTCACATTTTGGCCACAAGTGTCACAAGTGTCGCAGACATCATACAATCATCTTTTCTATGTCGTGTATCAAACGACATCACAAGGACACTTCAAAGACACCCTCAAAGACTGGTTTAAGAAGGAGAAATCATTTGATGAAGAGTACAAAGATTTTTCCATGAAAAAACCGACTTAAAAATGAATTTTTAAGGCCAGTGATCCCGTACCCACTATCAGGGAGTGCCAGCACTCCCTACCCTTCTTTGGGGGAGCATTCCAGGACTCTGTGCACCCTTCTAGGGGAGCACTGGTATTTTTTAAGGAAATTTTGGGCAGTGCTCCCCTAGCCACTATCATGGAGTGCCCACGCTCCCTACCCTTCTTTGGGGGAGCGTTGCAACACTCTGTGCCCCATTCTGAGGGAGCGTTGGGTTGTTTGAGGAAATCTTGGGCTGTTGAGGAAAATCAGGGAAAAATCCCCCTCATCTCTAGAGTTGGTTGGATTTGAATCTGAGGTCAAGGCTAGATCTTAGGGAAGATCCAAAACTGATGGAGAAGGATCCTCAACCTATCCCAAGAATCTCTAAGGTGGTTGGGTCTCTCCAAGATTATATAAGGAGGCCTTCCCATGCTGAAATAGATGAAAAATTGAGAGACACCTAACTTATGATCTCATAAGGAAGGAGAGGACATTGAAGGCATCAAACTTATGATCTCATAAGGGAGATAATCAGTAAAACATATTAATTTTGATTGTGGATTATTTGAGCAAGGGGATGGACAAGGAGAGTTGGAAGAGGTTGTCGCAACTTCATCAAAGGTCTGTAAGTATTGCTATCTAGTTCTCATTAATACATGTGCTTGGCCTATTTATTTCAAGGTTGTGTATGCCTACATGAACTTGTCTTTGATAGATAGATCTAGTTTTGAATTAATCATGGTAGAATAGGAAGTTGTTTTGTATTTGTTGTTATTGGATTGCAGGACTTGTTGAAGAGATTGGGGATCAAGTCTCAACTTGGACTGGGCAAAGACAAACATTAAAAAAAGGTATATTCTTCTTCCTTCTCTCTATTTGATTGACTTAGCTAGGTTTAAAAGGATGTCAGTGACCAAAGTTAGCACCTTTCTGTCTTGATCTTAGAGATTTAGGGTTCAAGAGGAAATCCACTTGTCTACGGAGGGATTTTCCTGTAATAGCTGGTACTTTATCTGTGGAGCTTTCTCCTTCTCATGTGATCCAGTTGGCTAATGGTGTCCACCCACCTATTCCAACTGGCTCCTCTTGTCCATTTTTAGTTCAGCACATTCTTTTGTTCTTCTTTGTAATTGTGGGTTCTACACTTCTGGCGCTATTTGAAGCCATACACATCTTCCATGTGGATATTCATGGCCTCTCACCTAATCCAATTGGATTATTTTGTATGTTTTCATGTAAACACATCTTGTTGTACTTCCAGGGTCGTTTTGGAGGCCTAAACAATGTTTTTTGGCTCCCCACAGTCAAACTATAGACAAAGTCAGAGTTTGACAGTGGAATGTTTATTTCTTTGAAAGACCTTTCCAACGGGATATCACGTGCCTAAAAAAGAGGTCGTATGCTTTTAGTTACGACCTCGAGAAGTTGAGGTACCAACTTACCCATAGGGACCCACATGACGTTTGATGTTTCACCTCCTAGGGCTAGGTTTTTGGATGTCTAGGGTTTTGGAATTCATGAGTAATATAAAAAATACCTCTAGATCCTCACGGTAATTCATTCTTCTCAGAAATATGTGCGTAGTAGCCACATCTCTTCTCAGAGATAGCTACCGCCATTCGAGCAAGTGTTTCAGTTCTACAGCTTTACAGTTTCAACCTATTTCATTATTCAATAGAAAATATTGTTCACTGGATATCTTTGTTATTCTTCATATCTCATGTTTATTGTATTCATTATGTTAATCAATTCGTTCCACTTCTAAATCCAGATCAGTGGTATCAGAGCGGTATGCTCTTCATTTATTTTTCTTCATGCATTTCCCCAACAAGATCTAGGTACAAGAAGTTGAGACTCAAACCAATCGATCCATTGCAATATCTTTCGCGTCGAGCTCGACAATAACCCATGGGGGATGAAAAGAAAGATGATGGAACAAAAGAGCCTATTAAAAAATTTCTAGAGGAAGCACTTGCGTGACAAAGGAACAAAATGATGGACAACTTCGTGTAGATCCTTCGACAACTTCCCACAGGAGAAGCATCTTCATCAAGTGACCATGCAACCCCCTTCAAGGTACAGGTAAATTTTGATATTCCATTATTTGAAGGACTGATAGATGTGGATGTTGTATACAAATGGTTGAATATGTTCGAAGGGTATTTTTCGGTCCACAATTTTTCCGATAGGGAAAAGATCACTTTTTCAATCCTCAAGGTCGTTCCCCATGTTAAAGAATGGTGGGATACTTACTCTGAGAAAAGGGCCATAGAAGAATCTATAATGTTTTTGGTGAGCCCTACATGGGATTCCTTCTGGGATGGCATTAAAGAACAATACTACCTTGTTGGAAGCTACAAGGACCAGTACATCAAATGGACCACCCTAAGTCAAGAAAGGGACCAAACAGTACCATATTTCACCAATATTTTCCATACCCTGCGCACCAAATTGGGTATCAAAGGCTCTGAGCATCATCTAGTGCTCAAATACCGTTGTTGTTTGGATAGACACATTCAAACAAAAAAGGATTTTCTGGACATCGCCTCATTGGGCACGGATTATAGATACATTGTCAAGATCGAGCATAAATTTAAGTAGAAAAGTCAAGAGTTTGGATCTGAAAACCCCTCACAGCCGAAGCAGGGAAAAGGAGACCCCAACCCACACATCAAGGGACCAAGTTGAGATGGCCTCCCTCAGGACAACTAGTCCAAGCTGCAACACAAGAAGGGAAATGAGAAGACGAAGAAGGACACAAGAAAATGGTGTGAGTACCATAAAATCCCTTGGCACAACACCGAAGAATTTCGCTCCAAGAAGTCACTCATGGCCGAACTGAAGGTTTTCAAGTCAGAGGTCGATTCTGATTCTGAATGAAATCCTGAAGGAGGGAAGAGGATTATCGATGTTGAACCTAGTGCCATTGTCACTACCTCCAAAGTCCAACCAAGTGAACCAGAAGAACCAGAGGAAGGGGAACGCCTCTTTCACTCACAGATGTGGGTAAAGGGGGATTCACTTCATTTCATTGTCGATAGCGATATTCAAAAGAACCTGATTTCAGCAGAGATCGTCAAGCGGTTGAACCTGCCAATGACACATGACCCACAACCCTACACCATCGGTTTGCTTCGCCAAGGAAGAGATCTTTGTGTCGGCCAAAAGTGTCATCTGCCCTACAAAATCAAGCCTTTCAAAGATGAGGTATTGTGTGATATTTCTCCCCTTGAAGTTTGTGATGTTCTTTTAGGACAACCATATTTGTGGAAGCGTCATGTTGTGTATGAGTCTAGACCCCACATTGTTATTATTACTTTGGGTAAACAATTGTACAGGATACTAGAGGTAGCATCGCCTACTGTTATTTCTTTAATCTCTACTGAGAAATGCAGTAAGGTCATTTCAGAGACCGAGAAGTTCGTCTTCTTTATGATCTGTGCTCACAGTAAGCAGAAGGTCACCACCACATCCGTGGCCTCTACACAGAGCCTCTCTTTGCATCAGAAGAAAGTGGATGGGATTGTGGAAGAATATAGAGACATCTTCTCCTCACCTACAGGGGTATCGACACACTACCAAGTTAAGCATCCAATTTATTTAACCCCCAGCGCAACTCTACCTAGTGGACCAGTCTATCGTGGATTGCTAATGGAAAATGACGAAATCAGACGTCAGATCCAAGAGCTTCTCCAAAAGGGGCACATCAGACCCAAATCCTCCCTTTTCAGAAGCTCGATTGTACTGGTGCAAAAGAAGGATGGGACTTGGCAACTCTGCATTGGTTACAAAGCCTTAAAAAAAATCACAGTCAGGAACCGGTACCCCATTCCCAGGATTGATGACCTTCTTGACCAACTTAAGGGGGAAATTTTCTTCGACAATATTGACCTAAATTCTAGCTACCACCAGGTTCCCATAGAACCAATTGATGTATGGAAGAGAGCCTTCAAGTCTAAAGAAGGTCTCTTTGAATGGCTAGTCATGCCCTTTGGCTTAACAAATGCACCAACCACTTTCATGAGGTTGATGGATGATGTATTGAGACCCTTCACCAAATCCTTTGTGGTGGTGTATTTGGATGAAATCATTGTCTTCAACAGAACGTGGGAGGAGCACATGCAGCATATTCAACAGGTTTTGACCACTCTGCAACAACACAAGCTATATGCCAACTTGGAAAAATGCTCTTTTGGCATGAACAAGTTCCAATACTTGGGCTACATTGTTGATGAGAATGGGGTACGTGTTGATCCATCTAAGATCCAAGTCATCCGTGATTGGCTAGCCCCGACCACACTGACCAAGCTTCGGAGCTTCTTGGGACTAGCCAATTTCTACCGACGGTTCGTGTTGGGATTCTCCCATATTGCATGGGCCCTTAGTCGAGTGACCAAGGGCGGTGGTAGAGCCAAGTTTGTGTGGGGGAAGGAACAACAACGAGCATTCGATGATCTGAAGCATCACTTGTGCTCAGATCCAATACTCTCCTTGCCCGATCTACAACAACCATTCGATATTGAGACTAATGCATCTTACTATGATGTGGGTGTAGTTCTCACTCAACACGGTCATCCGATGGCATACCATAGTGAGACACTCTCAGATACTGTCTGGAAATACCCCACCCTATGACAAGGAAATGTATTCCATTGTACAAGCATGTCGTCAATGGAAAGATTACATTTTGGGAAAGGAGACGATCATACACACTGATCACAAGCCTCTGTAGTTCATACCGACATAGGGGAAATTGCAGAACGACTTCCATCAGAAGTGGTCCACCTACCTGAAACAGTTCCATCTCAACATCAAGTATAAGACATGTATCTCAAATCATGTTGTTGACTGCCTCAGTCGACCTCCTATGGTTGCACTCAACACTATGCTCCATTCCTGTGGACATGAAGCATCTGAGTGGCCCCAACTTTATCAACAAGATCCGAACTTCTCCACCATCTATCAGCTCTTGGGTACATGCACGAATTTCATCGATTTTCACATTAAGGATGGACTATTATTCCACCTAGGCCATGTTTGTGTTCCTACAAGTGAGCATGAAAATATAATTTGGGAAGCCCATTACATTCGAATGACAGGACATTTTGGCGTGGAGAAAAATATGGTTGTTCTTCAGAAGCATTTTTATTGGCCTAAACTTCAACAAGATGTCAACAAGTATATTAGATATTTCACTTCCTGTGTCGTTTCCAAGCCATCCATCAAGAATCAAGTCTTATACACCCCTCTTCCTAATCCCGAGAAGCCTTGGGAATCCATCTCAATGGATTACATGTCTGGCCTTCCGTCCACCAGGAAAGGAAATGACTATGTATTTTTTTTCGTTGATCGGTTTTCAAAGATGGCCATCCTCACATCTTGCAAGAAGAATATCATAGTAGCAGATACTACCAAGGTCTTCTTCAAATGAGTGTGGATCCACTTTGGGATACCACAAACCATCATCTTCGACCAAGAAAACAGGTTCCTCATCACATTTTGGTCGAGTCTATGGTCATTGTCAGACACCAAGCTCACCAAATCCACTTCTTTCCACCCCCAAACAGACGGCCAAAAAAGGGTCATCAGTCGAATGATTGTGCACATCCTGTGCATGTATAACTCTAAGCATCCATGTACATGGGACGAGAGTCTCCCCTATGTTCAGGTGGGGCTTGGATTCCAACCCTTGGGACCCATTGATGTTTCACTTCCTCTTTCCACCACACATGCAGAATATTTCCATGATCAGTCTGCGATCAACAAAGCCACCAAATTTGTTGAGCGAATTCAGCACATCCGCCAACAGGTCTAGGAGATTTTGCAGAAATCCAATGCTAAGTACAAGCAACGCCATGATCAACATAGGGTACCACACCAGTTTCAGGTTGGTGACAAAGTCTAGTTACATTTGCAGAAGGAGCGTCTCATAAGGCCCCATCGGAAGCTCTGCCCACTTCACTATGGGCCTTACACTATCACCAAGGCCATGGGTAGCAATGCTTTTGAGCTCAACACTCCACCCTTCCTTGGCCTGCACCCAATGTTCAATGTGGACCTCGTTCAACTATATTTTCCACCATTATTGGACACCTCAGAGATCGCAAAAAAACTGCCACCCACATAGCTCAACCCTGATTGCATGGAACAATCATCCATTGATCAGATAGTGGACACACAAGTTAAGGGCACTCGCCGACAGAGGATCCAACTTTATCAGGTTGTCAAGGCAGGGCAACTCCTACACCAAGGCAAGTGGCTCACCTGGGGCCAAATCTAGCAGAAGTTTCCTCACCTGATGGGGGCACTCAATGCAATGGAGACCATTTCTTCCTAAGGGGGGAGGATTGATCCAGTTGGCTATTGGTGGTCACCCACCTATTCCAACTCGCTCCTCTTGTCCATTTTTAGTTCAACACATTATTTTGTACTTCTTTGTAATTGTGGGTTCTACACTTCCGGGGATGTCTGAATCCCTACACATCTTCCAAGTGGATATTTGTGGCCTCTCATCTAATCCAACTGGATTATTTTGTATGTTTTCATGTCAGTACATCTTGTTGTAGTTCCAGGGCCGTTTTGGAGGCCTAAACAATGTTTTTTTGTCTCACCATATTCAAACTGTAGACGAAGTTAGATTTTGATGGAGGTATGTGTAGTTCTCTAAAAGACCTTTCCAACGGGCTATCACGCACCTAAAATAGATGTCGTATGCAAAAGTTACGACCACGGGAAGTTGAGGTACCAACTTACCCATAGGGGCCCACATGACTTTTGATGTTTCACCTCTTAGGGTTAGGTTTTTGGATGTCTAGGGTTTTGGCATTCATGAGTAATATCAAAAAGGCCTCTAGAGCCTCATGGTAATTCATTCTTCTCAAACGGATGCACGTAGCAACCACATCTCTTCTCAGAGATAACTACTGCCATTCAAGCAAGTGTTTCAGTTCTGCAGTTTTACAGTTTCAACCTATTTCATTATTCAATAGAAGATATTTTTCACTGGATATCTATTTTATTCTTCATATCTCCGTGTTTATTGTATTCATTCTATTAATCAGTTCATTCTACTCCTAAATCTGGATCATCATGCGGGATTTCGTGGATCTCCACTTGATTTCTCTTCGGTGTCTTAGGGTTGTGTTAGGATTTGATGCATTCCATTGACTTTGGTGTCCTTGGGTTTTAAGGATGAGTGTCGAGTTAAACCTTTCTGTAGCTAGGGCCTGTTGTTTTGGGCCCTCTCTTTTCTTGAGAGGTTAGAATGTCGCTCAAATCTAGTCTGTCCCACATTTGGGTTCTCTTTAGAGGTTTGTTCTGCTTCGCGTTCTCGACGAGGGTTTCTGGGAGTTACATTTTTCTCTCTGGATTTGTTGGAGCGTTCGGGGTTTGATGTTTACTCAAATCACGGTTCTTTTGTTTAGGATTTCGATGCCACGTTGACGAGGTCTATGCTTTGAGGTCCTTAGCTATGGGCGTGTGGTGTTGTTGCCTAGTTCAATACTTTGAGGTCCTTCTATTGGCCGTGCAGCTTTTTGGCCGCAACTGTCTCGTGGTTTTTTCTGACACTTTCAATATCTGGTGCTACTAGTATGCAAGTTATTTACCGCTTTGACCTGGTCCATATGGTCTCCTGAGTTTTCTTAAGGGTTTGCATTATTGGTTTTATTTTTCAGAGAGGGGGACCTCAATTGTATGAGTTTTATCCTCAACTTTTTGTGTGGTCTTTGAGACCGATATTGTATTTTACTTTGTGAGTTTTTAGTCTCATGTTTTTCCCTCTCGGGGTTTACATCCTTTCCAAAGGGTGAGTTGTGCTTTATGCACCTGCAAAATGTAATTTGGTTCTCTTCGAATGAATAAAATTACGCTTTTTTCTGAGGAAAAAAAAAAGATACTACAAGGAGGTGGTTAAGCCTAATTTAGAAGATCAAAATTACCTCTCAGTTTTGAGAAGTGGAAAGAACAAAATCAACATTGTTAAAATAAGAACAAACCCTCATGAGCTACATAGTGAAACTGGGTATTGGACAATTCCCAAAACACTGTGGGATGAAATAATCTGTCATCTTTGTGACACTAAGAGGGTGGAAGATGAAAAACACTTCCTCTTAGATTACCCTGCCTATTCCCATATTAGATCCCAATTTAAAAATATTTGCCACAATACAGACCTTCCTAACCTCCTAAGTAATCAAAACTATGATGATCTTGGAATGCTTATTTCAATGTTTTTTGAGCATAAAAATACAATTTCAAAGAAAACAAAATAATCTCTTATCTCATTAACAATTGATCTCATTAGATGTTAATAATCGTCATCATATACTTATTATTAATAATAGGATAACAGTGATAATAGATTATTTAAATTGAATTAATAAATTAATTATCTTATTACATAATATTATTAACTTCTTGTCTTATAATTCACTTATTATAATTTATTTAAGGATGACCTTGCACATGTTGATGCATAGGAGGGCTTGTATAAGAAGTGCTAGCGCCTACTTGAGATGTGGCATGTGACGTGTACTGTGGAGGATTAGGATAACTATAAGGCATCAGGGGACACCCTACAAGAGGTGGGGCATAAGGAATGCATATGGTCTTTAGCTTGATATAAATTTATTAATAATCTAATAAGATTCTAATCTAATTTACTCATAAGGCTTCGTTTTCATTTTGTATTCTAAATTTGTTTACTATATGGTCATTTTGGATTTTGAGAATGGGAAGTTTCCTTAAAAAACGGCTAAACTTTTTTTTTTGGACGGGGGCTTTAGTAATTTATGGGAACATGTCAAAGCCTTGGGATGCCCATACCATAGATGGACTTACCAGTTTTCCTACACAATTTACACTAGATCTTCATTATAAACGGGGACTACCCACTTCGTAATTTATTAATCTTATTGTTATTATTTCAATATAAAATATAAAATATAAAAGTAAAATAAAATAATTAATTACAAATTATTTATTTAAATAAAATAATTAATTACAAATTAAATCGTTTTGCAAAAATTTGAAAAAGAAAATACACTTTTTTTTCGTTCGACTTTAATTTTTAAACTTTTTCTCCTTCACATATTTTTGGATAAATATATCTTTTCACCGTTAAAGTTACATTGTGAATTGTTTTATTAACTTAAATAACATTTTTCGTTGTGATAATAAATATCTCCTTCCAATCTTATAGGCATATTGATACTTCACATCAAGACAATAGATCATTTTTTATTATTGTATATTTAGTATTATACTTTTCAACCCATCAACGTGATATTTATATGAAATTCACTCATAATCAATCACTATTTTTTTTGGCATGCCTTAGTGTCCTTTTTTTCACTATTATTTGTTTTTTATTAAAAACTTTTCAATCATTATGATTACATTTTCATTATTTCATTTTTTTAATAAAAAAAATTCAATCATTAGAATCACATTTTCCTTTATTTTATTTTTTCTTATCTATTCTATCTTTTTATTGTACTGCTGAAGGTAATATATAGCAATGAGTTAGCATTGACTTTCATATTAGTTTTGTGTAATTTAAATGTTTAACATAACAATTAAAAAATATATATATTTTTTAAAAACAAAAATAATATTTTTTTAACTTTTCATTGGTCAATAACTTGATAGTGTTATTGCAGCCTTCACTTATTTCGAAACCTTAAATTAATGAGAAAATACAAGACCACAAAAAAACTAATATAATGTAATGCAATATAATGTAATATTGTATTATAATATATGTTAAAATCTAATATTGTATTGTTTTTTCAAATAAGGTAAAAATTTAAATTTTAAATGTCAATTTTTTTACACTTATTAAAATTTCAATAATTTTACATTTCTTAATATTTTTTTAATTTTTTTAATTTCAATAATTTTACATTTATTAATATTTTTTTAATCTTTTAATTTCAATAATTTTACATTTATTAACATTTTTTAATCTTTTAGTATAATTTTATAGAAATTTGTATGTAGTAATTTTTAAACTTTTAAATCATATTTTAAAATATAAGAAATATGGAGATGTTTTTACTTTTTTAATTATTATAAAGATCATGGGTAGTACAGATCTGCATTMTTTTCGAATAACCAAAAAAATGTAAAGTAAARTATTCAAAGACAGTACATACAGCTTACTGCCCTTGTTATAAATGTATTTTCCCTTATCCATTTCATTATGCCATGTATTAAAGCAAGTTTCATATTTTATAATAAAAAAATATCATATTGTTTTAATAAATATTTAAAAAAATACATAGATTTTTTTTAAAATGGATTGTTTCTCTTTATCATTTAGATGTTTAAAGTTTATTAAGATTGTAAACTTGGATGTGATTTTACTTCACCTCAATTATATGTGAGGCTCGGATAAAGTAAGTTTGTCATTACTTTTGTTTTATTTATGTGTATTTTAAAACAAAATATTTAAAATTTATGTATGTAGATTGTTAATTTTTGTTTCTTGTTATCACGATGAGTCTCATGGTTAATGAATCCGGCACAATTAGTTTATTTTGCTGGTTACTTTGTTCCTTTTTAAAATACTCCCCTTTTTAAAAACCCTTAAACCTTTTTCCGGTTATTTTTTATTAATTATTTGGGATTGGTTAATTTGACAATATTAACCTTCTCCTGTTATTTTTTATTAATTTATTAATTGTCTCCAATTGGTTAATTTGAAAATATACTATGGGTTTTTGTGTTGAAATATTGCATGTGTTGATGAATATGTGTTAGTAATAGCTGTATTGATGAATTATGAATGGTATTGTTACTTGGAGTGTACATTTACTATAAAATGATTATTTGTTATTTCATTAGTATAAGAGTAATTTTTCACTAACACGATTCTACAATGTATTATACACTCATAAAAATTAAAAGATAGGTGGGTTCAACCCTAATTAATTAGGGTAGGGTGTGTATATTTGGGCATGTTAATTTGTTTTACTAGTAGTGTTTTATCTCGACCAACAAGGAAGATAGACTCATGAATTCATGTATTCAACAACTCATTGATTCAAATTTCATTCAAGAAGGGTAGTGTGATCGCAAGTCTATGAGAATTTCAGTGAACTAGGAAGATAATGATTGTTAGGAAAAAATCAGTTAGGGGGATCTTGGAACTCCTTAGCATCTTCCTTGCATTTGCCTTAAGGGATCTAAGAATTCCCCATTAGAACATCCACCTTGAGGGATCAAGAAACTCCCCATAATAAATGTATTCATTTGCGACTTGATGTTGTTGGTAAAACCTTGAGGTGGAAGCAAGGCCTTCTATTCTTCAAGAAACTCTCCCAATTAGAATAGTTAGAGCACACTCAAATATGGAGTTTAAATGAGATCCATAAAATCACTCAAACATACTATTGAGCCTCATTCACTTTTATGTTAAGGTTAGAGGGATAGGAGAACATATCCCATGATGAGAGTGGGATAAACAGACTTTATAAATTAGCGAGTTAATGAAGAATAATATGCCAGACTAATTAATGTGAATTTCAAGGGAGAGGGGGGGGGGGGCGATTCGAAACTCGAGGACCAGTGAAGTGAGACAGGAAGATGGTCTGAGATGCCTCCCACCTCTACTCCAGATCTGAACAAATCTCTTGAGTTTAGTAGGGCTTCTAAAACTAGGAACCGATCGAGTCTCTTTGCAACTTCCTCTTCCTCGGTTCTGAAATTCAGCCAAGTAGGATAGAGTTTCACAGGTTTGATGTCCACCAGGTTGGCCTTTTCAAAGAAGGCTTGGAAGAAGAGTCTTTTCCTGTCGGCCCTGGGATGAGCTCCCTAGACCTCCCACAGGGATAAGGTTAGATTTAAATCCCCTCCCACCACCAAAAAGGGGTCTTGAAAAAAACCTGCAGTGACCAAATCCTCCCAAAAGGAGGTCCTATCAACATAAGGCCTATAAATATTCACCACTAAGAAGGAAAAAATATTGTTCTTGTGTTGTAGCTTGATAGAGATTACAGAGCAGGCAGAAGAAGAGGAAAAAGCCTGGAAATTTTGGCTCCATCCAATGAGTAGAACGCCAGAGAGACCAAAGGCATAGGTAGTGTTGAGAGACCAATTCCGAAGCCAAGGGTTGAAAGTTTCTCTGGATTTTTCGCCAGAGCACATAGTTTCTTGGATGAGGATGACGTTCGGTTTGAGGCTATGGATCATTCTTTTGAGGGATATCTTCTTTAGGGCACCCCCTAACCCTCACGCATTGAAAGAGAGGAAAATCATTTAGCCCTTGTCAATGGGGAATTTCATGCTCTAAGTGCCCTTGTGATGGTAGCTTGGGTGCCTTTGTGGATTTATGCGGTTGCTTTCACTTTTTCTTTCAAAATCAGGGATTTCCTTCCTACTTGGGATCGAGAGAGAGGGTTTAGAGACAAACCATCGAAAGAAGGGGCTAAGTCCCGAGCTTTTGACCTCAGGGCTTATTTGTTTCCCTTGGGAGGGAGGGGAACTTTAGGGAGAGAAGGGGAGGGCTAGGAGGGGGGAGAAGAGCCAAGAGAGGTAGAGGAGGGGGGCCGTGAAGGAGAGGGGGGAGGAGACGTCAAAGAGGGATCTGGAGGAAAGGAGGGAGAGGAAGAAGGAGCTCTAGCGAGGACGACTTCTTGAGCCTCTGGAAAAGCTGAGGGGGGGGAAGGGAGTAAAGGGATTTTTGGGGAGGAAGGGGTCTTAGGTGAGGGAGCAGGGCTAGGGAGAGAAACATGAATTGAACCAAAAAAAGAAAGGAGGGGCGAGGAAAGGGGAAGCATACCTGAAGAAGGAGCTTGGGACACCAAGTCACCTAGAGCTTGACTGGCGGGTACCCCTTTTTCAATGTCCAGGTGATAGTCTGAATACCTTCCTTCCATTGCATCGACCACCACTATCTCCTTCTTTCTAATAGTGGACTTGGTTTTCCAAGTACTTTCTTGTGTTTGTTGTAGAGGAAAAATTCTGGAGCATTGAGAGCATAGGTGTCCAATTTCATGGCATCCATGGCACCTAAAGGGTAGTCTCAAGTAGTCTACCTTTTGGTGCCATGTAAAACCAACATAAACTAGATCAATAGTGCCTAATAATCCTTCTCTTACATTTACTTCAACCAAGATCCGAGCCCACTTGTAGTCTTTCTTCGAGTCCCAATTGGGTTCCAATTTTACAAAAAAGCCTATTTTATTTCTGATGGCTTCTAGCGCTTCCCTGGACAAGAAGGTTAGAGGCAGTTTGAGCAGAATTGCCCAAACTTTCATTACCATCGTAGTTTCTTTTAGGGGGTCGAATTCCACAGTCTAAGGTCTCAAGGACAAACCAGAAGGACCCCGGGACCAGTTCTACCTACGAATTTCTTCGCAGTCTTCGTCTGAGAGAAAGGAAAAAGAGATCCAACTTCTAGCTAGGAGGTGTATCTTCGAGACGTAACCAATAAGGGTTTTCCAATGATTCTAGATCCAGCAAGCTAGAGCCTTTTCTCTCGGAGAATTTCCCTGAAACCTTCCAACCAGAGTCTTCCCCAAGATCTAAGGGATGTTGCTAATGGGAACGTCATCACCCACAACCATGTTTGTCGGTTCTTTTTTCTCCTTGATGCACTGGAGGAGCGTTTTCGAGAAAGGATGTCGCTGCCAGAAACCCATTTTTCCTCCTTCAGAGGAGAGCTCGCAGGGGAGAGAGATTTACCTGCGAAGGATGAGACACAGATTCAGAGGA
>ML810218.1:192074-204087 GCA_009831015.1 Picea engelmannii
CGATAGGGATCAAATCTCTATAGGTGCAAACCTTAAATCTCAAGTTTTTCACTTTAAAAAAGGTTTGCACCTAGAGAGATTCGATACCTCTAGGTGCTTGATATATCTAGGGTTAATATGTATTTAGGCTAGTAGATGTAAGTTAAGATTAACCAATATCATCTTTTTAGGGTTTTAATAAATCAAAGATGAATTTACTAGACCGAAGTCAAAATGTATCTATTTAAAGAAAGTCTCCTTGAAAAGGATTTAGAAATAATAATAAATGTTTCCTTAAACATATTTTGAACTTGGATTGATCTCATATTGAAATGACCCATGTCAACAAACACAGAAAATGTATTTTTGTTTATCTTTCACCCTTGACCACTTGATGTTTGGTTGCCTTTTGACTCCCAACCACTTGAAAGTAGGCTTTTGATTCCCCATATTTTGAGTCTATTAAAGAAATAAGATTGAAAATTATAAGTGTCACTACTTCATGACAATATTTTCTTCAAAGCACATGCAAGACTTGTGTCAAGAAATTATTTATCTTTTCTGTGAGATTCAAAGACAAGAGGATGTTTGCAATGTTGTATAATCACCTTAATTTGGAAATATAAATGAGATGGAAAATGGAGTAAAAATATTTGGTTTAACTGTTTGAAAACTTCTAAGTAATAAGCTGGAAGAAGAGCGCATGTATCTTTTACCTTTTACCTTTGTTGATTCTTTGCATTTTTCCAACAACGACTTGGAAACATCTTCCAATGATGCTACTTGAGCATGCGTAAAAGAAAGACCCGAGACTTAAATTAATAATGGCAGAAGATAAAATAATATGCAAATTTAGGTTTCATAATGAGATTAAATACAAGGGAAAACAAGTAGAGCTTAGCACTTTCTTTATGAGAAAGAGATACATAGACTTTTGCATGAGAAGGCCTAGAGATTTCTCATGCTTGGAATATGCAGATTAATGCAATAATTTAAGATAATTCTTACAGTGTCTATAAAAACTATAGAGATTATTGTCTATGTAGAGATTTCTCACACCTAAAATCTACAGATTGATCAAAAAAAAAATCATATTCTATGATATTGTGCTCCATCCAATGGATAAAGCGACTTGACATGTATAGGGTCCTTGTGACAGTCGAAGTATTTTTTGATCAATCAATTCCATATGTAAAAAATAATTTGTGTTGGATTGTTACATTAGATCAAGTGATAACATACTCTGATAAGACCTACAAACATTTTGATTAAATGCTGCCTTGTCATGTCACAACAATTGTTAATCAAGAGTATAATCTCGAGCGATTGCTAAATTGGTCATCTTAGCTCTCCACAACTAGTGAATTGGTCATTCTAGCTCGTATCAATTTTGTTCCTAATTAAGGCATAGACACTGTCACTGGTCCCACAAAGTTTTGGGTTGTACTCATCATTATATCTTTAAAACAACAATATTGAAGAGAAATGGTAATTCATTCTTGAACTCATTCCTAAATGAATAATTTTAGTCTAGATAATAAATTGTGGACCAAATATTTTATTTTAAGAAGGGATCTTAATTTTTGCACTTTTTACATCTCTTTGGCCTATATACTTCAAATTTTAGTGTCAATTTATGGATTTGGTGTTCAATTTGTTATGTCAAATGTGTCTTTCAGGGATGGATCACCCTAGTTTTTTGTCACTCAAGACCAATTGACATTTACCATTAGTATTTGGAAACCCCCTACCACTTGTACTTATCCACCTATCCTCTTATCTCTACCCATGACTTCCTCTCCATGTGAAGACTTCATTTCCTTCATGCATTGACTTGTTGCAATGTGAATCGAACTCCATTCTTGAGATATTATAAAACATTAATATAATATGCAATTTTAAGCATAACCAAGGTTCAATTCGTGACCATTAATCAAACATCTCATACATGTATTGCAACCCACAACATTACCATTTAAAGTATATATGTAAAATAAGAATGTAGACTTGGGAATTTTTCTATTCTTATAAATAAAGGATTGACAGCTATGGGCCCCAAGGCCACCAAATTAAATAGACTATTCCACAGCATCCAATCTCTTCTTGTTCGGTTAGGTTATCCATGTTTGTTCACATTCTAACTTTGATCAACTAACTAGATGGCATGTGACACATTGAGTTTTTCCAACAACGTCAATGAAAAAGTTTGCTTATAACATTAAATGTTGATTCTACACCCATGATTATATCAATGATTAACCCAAACCCTTTGAGACTTTCCCCATGTTTTGATTATTTTTCTTTGACGTGGCTTTCTAAGATTTACTACATTAAACATCATATGTTAAATATAGGTGATATTAAACATAACCCCAAAATTTGCAAATCATTTTCAATCAATTAGTCTCAAGTGTGTGGAGGCTCTTCAACAATCTAAACTAAATGGAAATAACTCTTTGGTACATGTATATTCCATAAACACAACCTTGTTAAAATAGAATGAGATTGAATCATGAGAATATGTATTAACAAAATGAGCCTAAAGACTAATCTAAATTGTACACTTCTTAAATGACAATATTTTTTTATAACTTGATCAGGGATACATGGATATAAGTAGATCAAGTTTCATATTTTCCCTACAAACCATGTTATCAAGATTCCATATTTAAGGGGACGTTCCCCTCCTAACCTTCGTTGTTTGTCTAGAACATATTACAAACTACCATCTGTCATGTTCGTAGCCTTTAGGATTCTACCATCTTTCATATCCACATCCTTTAGGATTCCATCATATGTCATGTTTACATCCTATAGGAATCTGCTTCCCTTGGTTTTTTTTCATCTGTTGATGGTGTGTCGAAACCAACCATCTATCCATGATTGCTTTAAAATGATCTAGGTTCGTTGTTTTGTGGAATTCGGGTTGGTTGAAGTTGCTTGGATTCTATCTTCCATGGAAGAGTAAAGGGTATTAAATTAGATTTATTTGGAGGAGAATCATCTAACAATTGCATGGGCACATTTGATGAGTTTTAGTTGAATGGAATTTAATGCCAATTCAAAATCGAGGTATCATAGCACTCAACATCATCATTGAATGTTTACAAGTAAAACGAATGTGTTAAAATCTTGTGGAGATGTTACTTTGTCATTCAAGATGGGGCAACTCAAATGACCATCAACTATAGCACATGTGTGAGTAAGCAACATCTTCTTTGATTTTGGTGCACTCTAGCATATTAATCCCATCTCACCCAATGTTTTTCACACTTTGATTGATTTGTACCAATTACCCACTAAATTGTCCTAATACATTGCAATCACCCTCAATTCCCTCTTAATCCAATATTCCTCCCACCCTACATCCATTTATATTTAACTCATTGGAATCTTATTTTTGGGGGCACTATACACAACTACCATCTACTTGTGAATGAAAAAAAAAATGGAGTTGTTTAATGGATCATCTTCATCCAAAAGAAACACCACCTATCTTTGAGCAATGCAATCACTAGAACAATTAGATGTTCTTTCCTAGCTATAGGGTATGCAAGTATTAATGTATTAAACCAACATAGATCCATCTTAATCCTAGATCTATATAGCCCAGTATGGGAGAGATATCCATGTAACATAAAACATTAAAAGAACAGTAAAAAATCTACAAAATAATAAATTAATAATAAAATAATAAAAAACATTAAAATATATATAAATAAATAAAAACACATATAAACAACAAGTAGACTCAATTAATCAATAGACACAATAATCAAAATAAGTATATAGTACCACCACCATAAATGCATCTTAACCCAGATTTATAAGGAATCAAATCTCTAAAAGTGCAAACCTTTAACTTTTCCTCTAATTTAATACTCTAAAAGAGATTTTCATGTCGAGAAAAAAAAGAAGATTTAATCCCTTTGACCTAGATCAAATATTAAAATGAATATATACTAGTGATAGTTAAATTTATGTAATATTAATTTAATATATTAAATTATTTTTATGATATAATAATTTGAAAATAAATAAATAAATTTAATTCCAAAAAATATATAATATATATATAGTAATCAAATTATTATGAAAAAATCCAAACAATATAATATATATAAAGTAATCAAATCATTATGAAAAAATATGATATTGATTGCTCCACTCATCACCATTCAATCAAAAATAAAAAATTAATGTGGGGTGTGGTCATGCTTTCGTTTCAAAGCCATTGACGTGTGGTAATGATGTTTGAAGGTGGCGAGCATTTGAAGGTGGCTATGTTCACGTGTGGGGTATTTTATGTCAGGTATAGCTCGTACTTTGCTTGGCCTCATCGTTCGGGTGAGGAAGATATTCATGTGCTCTGTTCTTTTGTTCTGGTTGATACTTCTCAGGTCCGGTTTAGGTGTCAGTGGCAAGATATGGTAGCCACGAAAATTTTGGACCTCTTATACTTTTCAGATGTTTTTTTATATTTTTTCTTATTAATAAAATTCTCCTTTCTTTATTAAAGAATATTCAGATATTAATTAACATGTAACTTCAAATAATAATAATAATTATTCTTTCAAATTTTTAAAGTTACAAACTTTTTCTCAAATTTTTAAAATTTACAAAAATTTTCACTTAAAAAATCTTCACAAAATTTAATTTACATCACAAAAGATTAAAATATATTTTAAATTTTTAAATGATAATAAATTTTAAATAACTTCAATGAGTCATCCTCTTATAAAAACAATTTTACTAATTACAAAACCACTCTTTAATTATAATAAATAATAATCTGGAAATGTTGAGAATATTAAAACCTTATTTAAACTTTTCAAAATTTTTAAACAATTTTTTAGGTCAGCTAAAGATAAAATCGATCTTTTTTTTTTTTTTAATCTATAAAAGTAAATTTTAACCTATTTTTTTTTACTGGAATTTTTTTTTTATCTTTGATGATGGGTGAAGTGTCCACTTAAAACTTGGAAAATTTAAAAACATGTCACACAGTTCATTCCAGAAATTTTCTAACATAGATAACCATCACTCCTTAATCAAAATAAAAAAACATAAATAACAATTACTCTTTAATCAAAATAAAAAACATGATGAAAATTCAAAAAACTCATGATTAACAATATTGCTTTTATTAATTATTTATTTAATTAGAGATGCAACTTTTGTAATACATATATGGCTTCTTGCAAATTCTCAGATTCCTTTCATTCAGGGTCCCTTTGTTTTTTACCATTCACTGTGAATGGTAACACACAACGTACACATGAACTAAACAGCCTTCTATGCTTCTTATTTATTTATTTTTGACAGTCTCGTATACATAAAACGTCAACTTCAGAGTCATATTATGTAAGCTACGAAATACTCTCGGTACATGCTCTCGATGGCTACTGCGCAGGGTGAGGAGAGGCTTTCACATTTCTTCTAAATTCTGCACATGAAGTTATATGAATACCCAGGCTGCTCCTGCACCGCCACCGAAACATTATTTTGAGTGCGATCATAATCTACAAGATGAGTGAATCTCGCACCGTGATTAACACTCATCGTATTCATATTAAGAGATTTCCACCGTCCAAGCTCACAGGATTATACAGGAATGCAGTAATCTCATACATACAAGGAGTTCTAGAAATATGTGATAATTATGGGAGTTCAAGTTAGCAGAGGCTACTTCAAGCACACTCTGCTGGAGGAGTGGGAAACCTGGCTGAGTCTTTGCAGTAATCGTAAATCATGTATTTTTCATGTACCCACTTCAGTTGCATGCTCTGCTTTGCATTAAGTGAAGAGTAGACAGGCTGATCCCACCACAAAGAACATCTCCTCGTCAATGACTGTGGACCGCTGTCTCTGCAAGCATCGATGTTGAAATTTTTGTATGTGGAAATGAAAGGCGAGTGACTCCAATCTGTCTTTACGCGGCCACCTTGAGTAGCCCAATTGTCTGCGTTCCATATTGACGAGAAGATGCCCATCGGGCGGGTTTGAGGATATGGGACTCCTCTTTTCTCATTATTGGGAAAAACCCGGATAGGCACATCGTCCACAAAGAAACTGCTTCCATCCAACAAACAACAAAACGCTCATCAAACACTGTTGTTCACAAATTAAGTGGGCATAGTAATCAATTGTCATATATATACTTACACAGCTTGCTGGCGATTCCAGAGAAAGGAGTAGGTGTGGAAGTCGGCAGTTGGGTCGAACCATAAGAAAATACGCTGCTCCCTGTTGCCAACCCCATTTGAATAAACATTCGTTTGCACAACGTACGGTTCTCCTGAAGTGTTCCCCAAGAATTCATAGTCGAATTCATCATGCTGATCGCCCTGGGAAGACATCTGCATGATCACCAAGAACGAACAAGTATTAAATTATTGCAAGTTCAAACAATTCATCTACACAACTACAGCAAGTGTATTATTAGGGTTTCGCAAATGACAGTTACATAGAATGCAGTAACCGTGCCAGCAGAGTCCCCGGGAACAAGCTTCATCTGCACATTTGCTTTTCCAAACATGTATGTGTTCTTCGAAGCAAATCCTGCCCCTGCAAACCAAATACAACATTAATGAGATTCATTACATGAGCAGCACAAGCAGAAGCAGAGGTAGAGAAATTAGGAAGAAAATTTAAATACCAGAAGTGGGATCGAGCTTGAGCTGGAGCAACTCCCCTTGGGACATTACATGATCAAGAGCCCAGCTGGGATAGAAGAAATCGTTGAAGGCTGCACACTGACATCCCAGTACCAGGCTGCACAGCAGTACCATTATGAGAAACCACCAGTACATGATACGCCCTCCTTCGCATCTTGGCATTGCCATTCTCGATTTGACTGTCTTATCAAAACTCAAAGAGGATTCAGGATACAGAAATAGCAAGGAGGACTGAATATATAGAAATGGTGACTTGACCGGCACGCAAACAAACGTGGAGGCTGAGAGGCAGCGGGTCACGTTTCTTGTGACGGGTCCGTCAGCAAATGGTTCCGCTCGCTCGGCGGTCCCAACACTTTAAATAATGTTTTCTCGTGACACCTTCAGCATTACCGAGTCATAACTACTTTGCAGCTGGACGATCAGAAGCATGAATATTTTGTTCTATACGAATGTCCAATCACTCAACTTCATCCAGATTCCGAATTGGGACCATTAGACAAGTTGAAGTTCTGACGTGAGGCCAATATTACAAGTTGAAGTTCTGAAGTTCTGATTGATATGACTGCACGCTGGCTGCCTGGCTATTACAAGAGGAGGAGACAACTCAATTCAGCCTGACCCGATGCAACTTAAAAGGCAGAAAAAATTAAACGTAAAACCAGATTTTATGGTACTATCAATCTCTTTAAAAAAGAGCTTGGTGATCTTAAATGGCAGGTACTGTAGTCTGCGTGCCAGCGAGCTCACTGCCATTTTCATGAACACGTTTACTGCCAGTTATTAAACAGCTGGATTATTGACAGCCAGCCATGGACAATCTGCTGATGAATTCGAGGCTGCCCCGATGTAAACATTTCCTACATGTTTACTGCCCAGGGATTTAACAGCTGGATTCTTGACAGAGAATAAAATGTTGGAAGCGCAACGCACTGTCGAGATTGTGCGTGTGACTACTTATCCTATTAAAAGTAGGCCACTTGTGTGAAAGTTGATAGTGCTGCACTGTTTCCTTCTTCCTTCCTATCTTGTGTTTTGTTGGGTTGAAAGGTGGATCTATTTTCATATCGTGATCATGGGTGGAACGGCTGGGCATTGGTTATGCAGTTGCATTCGACTTTTGGGGTTTAAAGGCAAAAGTTACAACACATCACTATTATTTTTTGGCTTTTTAATATAATAAATGAAAATCATTTATTTATATTCATTATTGTTATTCATGCAAATTGTGATGTGAAGTTGATTGATTGTTCACTAATTTATTTAACTACTGCTCATCTTTCACATATTATGTCTCGAATCTACTCATATACTCATTTTCTCCTTTATGTCGTAAAAGTGAAGTGAAGGTGTTGTACATGAAAAATGGTGGCATATATATGAGTAACACCCACAAAGTGAAGGTACATAAGAAATATTATTTGCCCATGATTTGTTGTGTTTATATTATTGATACAAAATGCAATTCACTTAGACTTAGAGAAACATGAAGGTGGATATATACTATATTAAAGATGATTATATTAAAAAAATTAATAATATAATTACAATATTGTGTTAGATTTCTAGATGTAAACTATGTGTGGAGTTTATTTCGGGGATCTATTATTAAGAAAATATGAAAAAAAATCAAGAAGTTTAAATTAAGATTAAATATTGAAATAAATTTATCTTTAGACATATTATTTGATTTAGATCAAAGTTAAATTAATGTTGAATAAGAAATTTAAATTATTAAAAAAAAATAGTAATTAATTGATAAGAAAATAAAAGATAAAAAGAAGTAAATTAGGGTAAGGAAGGGGACAAGTTATGAGCTTTATTGGGGAAAATAATGTTTAAAGGAGAAATTTAACTATTAAACATGTAAGAAGAGAGAAGAAAATAGAAGAATTAAGGTTTAGGAAGAAAAGGGTTATTCATCATGATTATTAGATAGGATTATAAAAGGTAATATTTGTACTATAAAAGGATGTGAGGTTAAAAGGTAGAAGGTAATGTGGTCATGTTTAAGATTGGTTCTTAAGGCGATAAAGGATAGGCTTCTAAGAATGGTTGAGCTTGTAACAATCTTCGTGGTTAAAATTATTTGGATGTTTTTCAATTTCTAAAGCTTCACGAATTATGTGAGACGAGTAATAGGGTTATGAGGCTAGGATTCTAGATTTTTCAAAACATATTAGATGTTTGGATTTGGAGAAATGTTCAACAATAGTTGATTTTGAGATGTGATTGTGGATTGTGTCCGCAATGTGCTCTTTTAGACGGGATTTAAAGGATCTTCATGTCTGGCCTATGTACGATTTGCCACATAAGGAATTTCGTAAACTCCTACGCCGAGCATTGGGTCAACTTTGTCGTTGGCCGATCGAAAAGATTGTTTGAGCGTTTTAAAGGGCTTGAAGATAGTTTTGATATTCTTCTTAGCTAGAATTTTTGAGATGTGATCAGTAGTGCCTTGGATGTAAGAAAGAGAAATGAGAGCTAGGGGTGGAGAAGTTGAGGAGTTGGTCGGTTTTGTCTTGAGGGTTGAGCAGAACGCTTTCTTAATTTGAAAGTTGGTGTAACCATTGGTCGCAAGGGCTTTGGTTAGGTGGGATTATTCTTTATCAAGGAATTGGGGATTTGGGATTCTAATGGCTTGAGTAACCAAGGTTTTAAGGATCGTTGATTTCTGAGCAAGATGATGATGGGAATGGGAATGGAGGTATCTGTCCGTGTGAGTCTTTTTTCGACAGACCTGGTGGGAAAGGGAACCATTAGGGAGGCGAGAGATAAGAACGACGATGAAGGGGAGGGAACCATCCTTTTCCAATTCCATGGTGAATTGGATATGAGGGGAAAATTTGTTTAAATGGTTGAATAAAGAAATGAGCGAGGCTTGGCCATGAGGCTAGACAAAAAAGGTGTTGTCAACAAATATGTACCAACATTTAAGTTTGAGGGGAAAATTATTGAGGGTTGCGGTCTCGAAATGCTCCATGAAAATGTTAACAACCACAGGGGATAAAGAGAACCCCATGGTTGTACCTTCAGTTTGTTCATAGCAGATGCCCTTGAAGGTAAAGAAGGTAGAGGTAAGATAGATATTAATAAGGTTGAGGGTTTCAGGGCCTACTAGTTTGGAGATGAGGTCTAAAACTTTGGGGACATGAATCTTGGTAAATAGAGAAACGACATCAAAACTGACAAGAATGTCATGGTCATTGAGTTCAAGATCCCGAGTTTTGTGAATAAAATATGTGGAAGCTTTTATAAAAGATGAAGTTTTTCTAGTAAAGGTTTTAAGTTTGCCTGCAAGAAAATGGGCAAGGGCATGGGTAGGTGCACCTATAGTTCTTACTATAGGTCCAAGGGGAACATCTTTCTTATGAATTTTTGGTTTCCCAGAGATCCTGGGAGTTTTTGGGTTGTGCAGAATAAGTTGCTTTTGAATATTGGGTTCCACGGAGGAGGATTTAATAGCATTAGTAATGAGGTTAATTATAGCATTCAAAGGGTTTTTGGGCAGAGGTTTGTAAGAGGAAGAGGAGAGAAGGTCTAGAAGTTTTGACTCATAGTTCGAGGTGTTCATGATGATAGTGGAATTTCCCTTATCGACTTTTAATATAATGATGTTGAGGTTGTTATTAATATGTTGAAGGGATTGGAAATTTTCTTTTGTCACATTTGGTTTAGGAGGTTTCGCAAACCTCAGAACATGCCCACGGTCTTCCCTCATTTCTTCGGCTTCATGGCGGGGGGGGTGAAGGAGATGGGTTAATGATTCGATCGAGCTAATAATATCTTTGTTAAGAATTTGACGAGGTGCTAAGGAAAAGTTGAAACCTCTATCTATCATACAAACATTACCTTTTAATAATCCTATCTAATAATCATGATGATTAACCCCTTTCTTCATAAACCTTAATTCTTATATTTTCTTCTTTTTTCTTACATTTTTAATAGTTAAATTTCTCCTTTAAACATTAACTTCCCCAATAATTTTTCCAACCTAATCCTATCTAAAGCTTATAACTTGTCCCCTTCCTTACCTTAATTTACATTTTTAATAATTTAAATTTCTCATTCAATATTAATTTTTCTTTGACCTAAATTAAATAATTTTTCTTTAGTCTCATATTACTTTATTTCAATATTTAATCTCAGTTTAAACTTCTTGATTTTTTCTCAACAACTATTTTTTTTTATAACTTCCCCCTTCAGATATCTTTTTAATACTCTCAACTCCAACAATCCTTGATCATGGGTGGAGTGTCCACTCGAAACGTTTCATAAACTACATACATAGTTTACATCCAATGAAAACTTACACACTATGAATATAATTACAATTTATTATGTGTGTTAATATCTATTCATATAAAATATGAAAAAGCTAAAAAAAAAAAATTATAAATATGTTTTAATATTTATTTATATAAACATTTAGAAGTTTAAAAAAAATATAAGTCATTTCAGTAAATAGAAATGATCTATGTGAAAAGTTTGGTAAACTTATTTTAGAAAGAAAATATTTATATAATTTTAAAACAAAAAGTAGAATCTATATACAATGTGTACAAAGATTTGTTTTATAAAATTTTAATTCGAAAAATCAAGAAATTTAGAGCCACACTTTTTCTTGATTTCTTATAATGAGGTAAATCAAACTTTTAAGTAGGCTTCATCATATATGAATGAATACCATTAAACCATAAAATATCTATGGTAAATTCATCACCAACCTAATTTAACTATTCTTGATTCAATTAAAATTAATCTAACATTTTCCTCTTTAAACTTGATTTTGGGATAAACATATACTCCTTTCAAAGTTTATTTATGTGGTATTCAAAATTAAAACATACTCCTTTTCACCAATTTTATCGTCTAGATCAACCTTAACAAAACCTTCAGTGGAATCCTTATCCAATAAATTGAAATTACAAAACATAACAAAGTATTCTCAAAGACCTCCACTCAACTCAATTGACAAGGGTGTCTTATACTTACACCGTAAAGTAAATCCGTCCACTACAAGTGATAAACCCTCTAAAGTAATAATCCATATTATTTTGAGAGAAAAATGAAGGTGGAGATATAACAATGAAATACACATAAATATTGAAAGAAATAGAGATATAGTAATACACAATTTCTATTAATGACAAAAATGTACATAAATTGTAAAAATACAGAGTGAATGAACTCACTAGAATGGTGAGAACTTATCTTTGAGAAGAGATGTGACAGCTACGCTCATTTGCAAGAAGATAATGTTTACAATGAGTCTCCAAATGCATTTTTAACATAAACAAAATCCAAAACCATAACCCCGAAAGATGAAACGCCAAAAGGTTTGCGGGCCCCGATGG
>ML810218.1:211139-228715 GCA_009831015.1 Picea engelmannii
ATAGAGAACATAATTAAACAAAAATCCTACCATTCATTCAGATAGACACAGTAACAACAACACCAGACATTTGAGATCAATGCTTCTCTGTTATATTCATTCAAATGAAATGTACATGGACTCATACAATACTGATAAGCTTCGACAATATTTAGCTACAATAATCTTCAGCAGCAATAACCTTCAGCAACAACTATTAACAACCTCTTATGGGAAACAATACATTTATTTATACAAAATAGCTCATTGACATTTTCCCTCTGACTACCTTAGCACCATCCTATCAAATTAACAACTTTCAACTACTAAGGCTTATTACAATAAATTTTCGAGACATAAAGATAAGATAAAATGCTCTGAATCTGTAGTGTAATCTACTACATTAAATAAAATACATTCCCCATCGATCCCATGCAATGGCTGAGCTCCTAAACATTTAACATGTTCATTGATTATAATCTTTTCACATATTTCGTGACATGTTCTTTTTTGAAATTAAAAATCATTTCAAAATGCATGTTGGGGTGCTAATTTTTCCTCCACTCATGCTTTGTTGACGATGCTCCTGCATCATGACCCCCAAAAACCCAATACCTTATTGGATTTAATTTCTTAGACCCATAATAGTCCTTTAACCCAAAGATGAATTACCAGTCAGGCTGGTAGTTGGAAAAGCCTCCTCAAGAGTTAATGAGGAGATGGGGCAGGGTACCCATCTGTAAGGATTCCATACCTGACCACGAGCTGGGGATTCAGACCCATGTAATCTTTCCATGGAAGGAAAGAAAATAAATGATTCATGGGTAGAGGCAAATCTGCGAGTGTTGGCATAGGGGAAGACCCAGGGTTCAATGCTTCAACAATGCACCAACAAACCCTAACTACTGACCCTTTCGACAACACGTGTGGAGAAGGAAAAGTCTCACCCGAGGTAGAGTCAGGGGGGGCTACAGGACGCAGGTTTCTGTAACCAAGCTGGGACATAGATATGTGATAATAACACTTCCTAGAGTACTTTATTAACACTTAGAAGATGATAAGTATTAGTTCATTATCTTCATTAACATCACAGAACAAACCCTAATATGGATCGGCACAATAACAACAAATATTAAGAAATTCTACCACTTAGCGCATAACATTGAGTTAGATATAAATTTCATTCGTCCTTAACACATGTAAAGAACTAAGCAACAATAGATCTACCTATCATACATAACATTCAAGGCACTGAGCAGATTCATAGCATAACCAACAAAGCACAAAGCAAACCAAAGACACAATATATACGTGGTTCACCCCATTGTGGGGCTACGTCCACCACCTTCTTCATCTTATTTATTATTCTTCAATATATTACATTCAACTTCTCCTATGTGCTAAGCCATAGAGCCAAGCCTTGCACCAGACAAAAGATCTGCGCACTAAGCATTAGATCCTCCTTCCCAAAATTAGGTCAAGGCATAGAGCTAACTTCTCTATCGAGCACAAAGCCTTACATACACATTTTGTTGCACAAAGAAACTCAGAACTGCTTGCACTTAGACACTTCCAACTATCTATCTACTTTTACCATACATTCTTACTTATTTATACTTTTACAATCCCTTACAATAAGGCCTAATCATGGGTAAACCCCATGGGCCAAAATCCCATAACCCCTTACAAAAACCCTAAAGAACCCCTTGTTGGGTCCACATAGCCCACAAAAATAGTGAGATCTGTGATATCAACTCCACCTGGGCACTCCATCTTCGACCAAAGTGTCGAAGTCCAAAAGTGGTCCAAACTTGACCAAGGTTTCCTCAAAACTTGGTCGAGAGCCAACAGGCCCCCAACACTCACCTGTGACTCATCTCAAGTCACTCAGATCTAGGAAATGTTGCTTTGAAGGCCTCAATATTCACTCAAGATGCCTCTACTTGCTGCTTCGCCTGAACCTCCTGCTCAGCGATCTCCTAGATCGTCTGGTTTGTAACAGGCCCTTCCAGGCATTGTTCCACTATTGCAACCACTTGGTCCAAATAAGAGCCTTGTCCCTCAATTTCTTCGAACACCTTGTAGGCTTCATCATGCATAGGTTGTAGCTTCTATGCAAGTTCCATTACCCTGCCCTGGATGGTATTTATCTGCTGCAACACCGTGCGCTACTCTTGATATATCTTCATTCTTTCAACTGCAGTGAGTAGATTCATCTGCGCCTGTACTGACAATTCATGTTGTTGTGCCTCCTGTAACTGCTCTTCCAGTTTTCTTATATCTGGATCTTCTGTGATACATTCGTATGTCTGCACACTTCTATCGTTCAGTTGTTTTCACTCTGAGGTGAGGGCCCTTATCCTTATTACTATTTTCTTGGCGGTTTCCTCCCTTTGATTGTGCACTTCATGTGGGGTGCTCGGTACTGCTTGGATATCCAAATCCGTTATCCTCACTTGAAGTTGTTGGATGGTCTCAGTGAGCTTCACCACTTGAACATTGATTGACTCATGTTCCTCTTATGCCAAGCCTGGCACAGAGCGACATGCTTTATTCACTGCTTCTTTGACCATAGCCCATTCTACATGCAGTTTCTCCTTTTATCTCTGTAGTTGGGCTCTTTCCTCCTAGATCATCACCTGAAACTCTTCTTTCTCATTTTCATAGGTGGTTACACAGTACCGCGCTACTCGTAATTGATCTAAGACTTCCTCTTTATCTTGTTTCAAGGCTTCTGTAGCCTTCTCCTTCTCTTCTTGGACTTTCTGAAGTCGAGCCTCTATCTCATCTGCAAGTCTTCTTGATTGGGATGGTTCATCCCCCAATTTTGCAATCTGAGACAAGGAAGGCACAATAGGTACTACGCGGATCGAATGAATATCTTTTTGTACTTCGCTCAATTCCTTTTCAATCCTTCCATATGGTTCGTCCTACTTTTCTCCATATATCTACAAGATGTCCTTGGAAGCATCCTCCATAGCTCCATAGACCAAACTGATATCGTCCTCTCTGAGCATGGCCTCTAACTGGGGCTTACTAGCATGTGTCTTCTTTCTTGCTAAATATTTTTGCAGAGAAACCTTCCTATTCTTTGGTGTTACTGTTTCAGTAGGTGGATCTTTCGGCGGTGTAGCTTCACCTTCTCCTTGATTTTCTCCTTCATCCCCTCCTCCTTGTCCATTTTCTTCGTCTCCTCCTCCTAGCGAGCCATATCCATTTTCTTTAGAGGCGTTGTCCTCTTGATCAATCTCTATATTTTGGACTTATTCCTTCTTTTTCTTCTTCTTTGTCCCACTGAACTATCTGACGTGCTCGACACGGGTGACCATGGGGCTTCCTATGGTATCAGTGTCAGAAATTTATGCATCAACAATAGGTACAAGGAACTCCTCTGGCCATTCCTTTGTGATCTGATCCATGTCTTCATCTGTCAGCTTGTAATATGACTGTAACTCTTCCTTGCTCTCATCTCTGTGCACAGTGATATATATGAAATGCGGATCTATGCGGAACTTGGAAATCGGTGTGTACTGGTGCAAGGTGCATGGTGTCATGCACGGAAATGATTCAATGGCAACCTTCAGTTGTTGATAATACGCATGGAACACATTGTTGGACTGCCACTGCTTCGACATATCGTTGGTGTACCACAAGGTAGAAAACCTAATGTTCAACGGATCTGATGGTTCTATCTTTGGAAAGGTGGCTCCTTTAGGAATTTTCCAAGAGAAAAACACGATCAAAAAAATTAGCCAACTGAAGTGGAATTCGTATCCCAAATACTGAGCTTCACGAAAGTCTTTCTCCAATTCATTGACGAGGTAACTCGCCCAATTCATCTGCATACCCTCCACACATTTTCCTACGAGGTCCACCACAAACCCGGTGACCTGTGTGGGGCGGTTATTTCTTATGAGATTGATAGCTATGAGTTGGCAGGCGAGGCACACTATGCCATCCTGGATAGAGGCTACCTTGTAACCTGGCTTTCCTTTTTCAACTTCGTCGTAAGCCTCCTTGATGCATTTTGCCAGAGAGCGGTCTGAGGCCTTCCCTAGATAAAACTGTTGAGGTTTAGGTCCCTGCATGCTTAATCCTATAATCAAGTGGATCAGTGCCAGATCAACAATAATCTATTGGTTGAGCACAGGTATCTTCCATGATAGAATGAAAAGAGGAGTTTAACACAAGCGTTAACCTCCTAATGGCGGAAAAAATGGGAATCTTCATCACATTTAGCACAGTGGAATGCATTAGCTCCTTAATCCATGGCTGGGAGACAAGGCAAGGCTTCTTCCCAGTTGTCTTCTTTAAGTATCGATGGGGTGTGAGAATAACATAGTTCTTCTGTCACCTAGATTGAATTCATTGTTCTTCAGTAGCGGGATATGTCCCAACTGACTCTCGAATACGTGTATTCCCTTCGAAATATATGCAGTGAACAGAGTGTACTCATAATCGCATGGAATGTTGTCAAGGTTAACCACACCAACCAATGGTGGAATGTACTTTGGTAAGATCGACGAGATCTGCTTCGCATTATCTAGATCCCCGTGATGCTTAATTCATTGCTCGATCGTGGGGTTGACATGGCCATAACATCATCCAATCAAAGGGGAAGTCTATAGTCCCATGGTTGATGATGCCTGGACACCTTCAGATAACTATTTGTCGGACATTATCTTCTTGAGGGCCTCCTCAACAAACTTCTCTAATGCATTAGGTTCGCCCGACATTCTCACTTTTAAATAGATAGGTCAGGGTAGGCGAATGGACAGGCGAGCTAGACAAACGAATGGAAAGGTCTAGCTTCTGATAACACAACTCGACACACAATCAATTCTCTTCTTTTCCCAGTTAATCACGGGTGGAAAAAAGTGGTCCCATCACAACGTTCGATGGGTTAAATAAGCAAGGCACCATAACAAATTCTTCCAATGGGCAGGAATTCTTCCATCAATGCAAATCTGGTTGTTATGGCGTGGTCTCAACATCCTAAAAGCGGTCCATCCGCCCATAAATGTGTTTCCAAGCCATTCTAGAGCATCGTTCTAACGGGCGGGGTGCCTCTAATGGTCATACAGCTTCGCCAGAGCGAAGTCCCATTCTGTGCGGTCCTGTTGTTCCGGCGAGGTTCACATCCTGTGAACCTGCCTCCTGCGAGGTTCCAGTCTATGAAGTCTTCCATCATTTCTTTGTAGCCTCCTGTAGATTTTCTAACTTGGATTTCTTTTTACTAAATTTCTTTTCCTTCTTTCCTATGATCTGAGTCTCTTTATATGTTTATGGATTCCTCTTTCCATTCTTATTCTTATCTTCTCCTAGCGTAGTGACTTCGCATTGTTGATGTGCTCTCAAAGGGTTCGAAGTTAATATCCCTTCTCTTATTAATTCTAGGGTGGTTATTCTACTTTCTTTCATGGATAGGTCCTTCAAACCTTCTTGCGTTCTTTCAACCTTGACGACTAATTCTATTTCCCTCTGTTGCTTCGACTTATCTTCTCGTTCTTCTATTAGTCAGTCTATTTTTATAGCTATGAAATCCCTTAGTTATTGTTTTTTCTTTTTTGTATCTTATTCCTCTGCTTTCCTTCTGATGTGATCTTTCTCAATCCAAGTCTTACCTAGTAAAATTGGGAAAGGGGCATTGTTCTCAACAAATTTAATGACTTCAAATTCTTCTTCATTCAATGTTCCATGAATAATAATAGATACATTAGTAACTCTTCCACATAAGGTTATCATCTTTCCCTTAAACAAGCCTATCCTTCCCAATGAAGGTACCACAATAGGCTTTCCCAAAATTTTCCAAGGGTCTTTTTTCATAATATTCACTTGTGTTTCTTCATCCAAGACACAGTCTATGTTGAAGTCTCCTATTCTTTCACTTATGCATTGTTTTACTTGCAGGATATCTAGTAAACTGACATCTTTGTGATCATTCATCATTTCTTTCAATTGTACTAATGTAGTATGAACATTCTCTGATTTTTTCTCGTTATGATTCTCTAACATGCTCTTAGTCTCTTGACTTCCTTTATAGTTTTCTTGTCTCATGTTCATTCGTTCAACTTTAGCAATCATCCTCGGACAATCCTCAACCTCATGACCAACAATCTTACAAAAAAGACAAATAGGACCTGCTCCAGGGCATTCCTTAGAAAGATGTCCCGGTCTTCTCCAATTATAGCACAGTGTCAATCCTCTTTTTCTTTTAAACGTTCCCCAACCTCTTATGTATTGTGCACTAGGATCACAGTGTTGGACATGCAATCTGCAAAAATTCTTTCTAGGTTCTTGCATCCACTTATTAGTCCAAAACTTCTTTCTATGCATAGGAATAACATATCTTTCTTCATTTCTATTAACTTTACTAAGATCAACTCTTTCTTCCAACTGCGCCCTAGCTTTTAGACTAGGACAAAATATATTAAACATACTTAAATTCATGCTTTCAGAACAAAAAATTTCACTTATCTTACTCTTATCAAAGCACAAATATTTACCTCTTTTCTTTAGATCAGATTTCTTTCTTATCACAGAGCTTCGCAAGTCAAGTAGAGTACTGCGCACTTCAACAACATATATACACATAGAGATTCTCTTTTCTTTACTTCATTTCCTAGCAATTACAGTTTCAAGTCCCGAAAACGTAACCATTTGTTGGCACAGGGGCATACCCAGGGTTCAACGCTTCAACGACGCACCAACAAAACCCTAACTACCAGCCCTTTCGGCAACACCTGCGAAGCGGGCAAAGTATCACCCGAGGTAGAAGTAAGGGGGTTTACAGGACGTAGGTGTATGTAACCAAGCTGGGACATAGATCTGTGATAATAACACTTCGCAAAGTACTCTATTAACACTTAGAAAATGATAAGTATTAGTTCATTATGTTCATTAACATCACAGAACAAACCCTAATATGGATCAACGTAGTAACAACAAATATTAATCAATTCTACCA
This sequence comes from Picea engelmannii, assembly GCA_009831015.1. NCBI lineage: Eukaryota > Viridiplantae > Streptophyta > Pinopsida > Pinales > Pinaceae > Picea > Picea engelmannii. Next base: position 218,086 of record ML810218.1, read on the forward strand.
CTTAGAACATAGCATTGAGTTAGATATAACATGCATTCATCCTTAACACATGTAAACCACTAAGTAACAACAGATCTACCTATCATAAATAACATTCAAGGCACTGAGAAAATTCATAACATAACCAACAAAGCACAAAGCAAACCAAAGACACAAGATATGCGTGGTTCACCCCAGTGTGGGGCTACGTCCACCAACAACTTCATCTTCTTTATTATTCTTCAATATCTTACATTCAGCTGCTCCTGTGCACTAAGCCACAGAGCCAAGCTTCACACCAAACAAAAGATGTGCATATTGAGCACCAGATCCTCCTTTCCAAAATTAGTTCAAGGCACAGATCAACTTCTCTATCGAGAACAGAGCCTTGGATACACATTATGTTGCACAAAGCAACTCAAAACTACTTGCACTTAGCCACTTCCCACTATCTATCTACTTCTACCATACATTCTTACTTATTTATACTTTTACAATACCTTACAATAACTTCTAATCATGGGTAAACCCCATGGGCCGACATCCCATAACCCCTTACAAAATCCCTAAAGAACCCCTTGTTGGGTCAACATAGCCCACAAAAATAGTGAGATCCACGATCTCAGCTCCACCTGGGTGCTCCATCTTCGAACAAAGTGTCTAAGTCCAAAAGTGGTCCAAACCTGACCAAGGTTTCCTCAAAACTTGGTCGAGGGCCAACAACAAGGAAGCAGAGTCGAGAGACCAATCTACAGAAAAATAGAAAAGAGCGCTTGTATCTCTCTAGTTCGAGGGAGAATTGAGAAACAAGTTCGTTCTGGGCACAAGAAGTTGCTGGCAACATTCTCAATGCAATTTGATAAATGGGGTTGATAAGTGACTATGGAAGTACTCATTGTAGACCCCCTTGCTTGGTACAAAGAAACTTGTTTGCCAAGACCCTGTGGGAGGAGGAGAGTAACCTCCATCCCTGACTGACATAGAGAAAGAAGAAAAAGTCTCTCTCAAAGAATCATGGTTTAGCTAGGGAGTGGCCAACGGTAAATCCATTCAGGAGTGGCTTTGCCTGCGGTTGGGTGGAAACTTGCACCCCTTTTAGTAGTCGCTTTACGGTCTCTGGTTTCTTATAAGTATTTTCATACTCTGTGTACTGAAATGGAAATGATGACTGAATATACATGTCTATGACTAATTTTTTTATTGAATGATTAAGGTATAAATGTTCATTATCTTTCTGTGAATTCCATGCTTTTGAATGGTCTTATGGTTGCCTCATATTAACATCTAGAGGGTTATGGGATGTGGGTCTGCAAGAGAGTCAAAGTAGGGATAATTGAAATGCCTAAACCCTTATGATCTCTCTAAATTACCTTCGTGGGAAGACTACGTTAGAATTTTGTGGAAGGAGGGTGCCTCCTTCAAACCCTTCACCTGTATGACCAAGGGCTCATTTCCATGTTCTTAACCATCACGAATAAGATATTAGCGTGCAACCCACAATTATATTTGGAGGACCCATATGACCAAGGTTTAGGAACCCGGTGCTAGGCCCGAAAGGACCTAAGCCTTTCTGGCTTTGGAACTCTAGGAGTTCATAGCTTTGGGGTGTTATGACCTTACTATTTGCAAATCGATTGAAGGAAACTTGTTGTTACGGTTACCCATGAGGTTGACCAATTTCTGATGGTTTCCCTAACTGTGGCATATAGACATGTCCCACCGTTAAACCCTGACCCTTTTACCAATCACGAAGTAATGTGAGTTGCAGATCCGAGGGTATTCGGGAGACCCATTAGCCATTGGATCTACCCCGAGGTAAGTTTGGTGTTGACCACTTCAGGAGAACAGAGGTGTTGTAGCACCAAATTCCTCGACTACCAGAGTTACAAATTTATATTATCCATGGATATGGGGAGTCCGTTGAGAACCCCTCTTAATCGTCTGATCAACTAGTGGAAGGACTTGCGTATTGTACTTCAGGGAAGTCCTACTTCAGGAGAACAAAGCTGCCATAACGTTGAAAACCACGAAGGTCAAAGATGTGAAGTAATGAGAACTGAAGATCTAGGGGGCCTTCAGGATCTTCCCTATCCATTGTATCTATTCCAAAGTCATCCCAACACTGACCACTTTGGGAGAAAGGAGGAGGTCACACAGAAGATCCCCCAAATACCAAAGTTACGAAGTAATGGAGGCCATATATTAGTGGGTCTATGTGGACACATATTGACCATGAGATCTAAGGGTGTTTGAAGGCTATCAATCCAGAGTGATGTGGCACACTGTCATCACCCAGGGTGACGTAGACCCACGATTGAAATTCCACGTGTCACCTTGATTTGTATGTTTCACAGACCCTATTTCCCCATAGAACATGACATGTGTCACCCAATGATGGGGCCATAAGTCATATTCACTTTGTCGTGTGTCACCCCCTTGCACAATTTTTCTTGGTCCATTTTATGGGTGGAGTACTCGGGACCCATCTTTCCTTACCTCTGCATTTAATACACCACCATGTGTAAGGGTGAACCCTTCAGGAGTCCGTGACTTCGGGACTTTGGAGGTTTGGGGTGCGATGTCGTAGATAATCCAAAAGGACCGAAGGCTAGAGCCACGTGGTAAGATTTCAGGCTCCTTCGATTGTTTAGGAGTTTCAAACTCCAGAGGATTTGCGCACAGAAAGAAAAAGGGGCGTTCTGTGCTGAAGTGTCGAACTCCCCTATAGCTTATGTGTTAAATGAGGATCAAGTCTCGTTGTTGGATTGGATGGTATATGGACTTCCATCATGGATGTAGGAACTAGGGGATGGTACAAATTAGATGGAACCACATGGGCACCACTTGGCCCTTGACTAATAACGCCCGAAGAGCTTCGAGAGGCCATAAATTGCAAACCCGAGTTTGGATTTGAGTCGGGTAGTAGTCGTTAGAAAGATACAGTTGAATAGAGTACCTCAGAGAGAGGATTCAAGATGATTATGGAAAGAAAAATTTCGATGCCCCATCCCTAGAAAGGATACTTAGAGGTCGGGTGTGTTACACTTAAGACCACAGGCTTATTCTCTCTTTAGTGCCTTCCTTTTTACTCTTCTACACAAGAACTTGTTCGTACACAATGTTCGAGGGATTGGTCACTTCTAGGCCCTTCATGCCTCTAATTGACCCCCTTACCTTATCATGAGATTGGTGTTGGGACCAAGTCCTCTAGACTTGGGCCTTCGACTATTCTCCCTTTTCAATCTCTGATTTATCCCAGAGTTAAACTTCTCCAAATCCCTTCCAATAACTCTACTAGGAGATCTGGCGATCAAGATTTTATCTCCCATCAATTGGGCGATCCCGCCCCATCTGGAGGCTTCAACGAGCTCGACGATCTTGACTTAATCAGACATTGATATGGACGACCTTAATCAATTTGGGACTTTGGTCCTCTGGGACTCTGGAACATTACAACTCCCAAGTCACTCAACTCCCCCGAAGTGATACTCGTCGAAGTATTTACCCTATCCACCCACTTTTGATCCAACGACCATGACTTAGTCAAGCATTGGGATGGACGGTCCTTATTCATTTCAAGACTTTGATGCTCCAGGACTCTAGGACATTACAACTCCCAAGTTGTTCAACTCCCTCGGAGTGATATTCATCGAAGATTGAAGTACTTATGCCATCCTTCCACTACTGGATCTAACGGTTGAGAAAGGTCCCGAAGGGATCTTAGATCAACGGCCTTCATGAATTCATGACTTCAGTATTTGACACTTTCATTGGTAGAGAAATTGGTCATACTCCCGGAGATGACATGGAATGTTGATGTCACCCATGGTGATGTGGACCCATGGCATGCGTGCCATGTGTCACTCGAAACTGAGCAGGTTAGGGTCTAAAAGGTACTAAATCTGGGTGACACATTTCCCTACATCACACCCCTGCCACATGACCTACGATGTATTATCCATCAAATGGACGATCCACACTCTCTACTCCATATCTGACGTCCTGCGTGATTTCATGACGACAGATTTACACTTCGTGGTTTCGGTACTTCGGGGCTTCGACACTTCAGGGCTTTGCCCATTCTCCTGTAATTTTCTAAGTGGAGAAGTTATGAAACTTCGCTATCCTTCCACCCTTGTTAGATCCCATAGTCGACATTACTTTCAAATTTCTTCCCTCAATCTAATGGTCAATGGGACTTCGGGACTTCGACGCTCCAGGACTCTGAGTTATAAAAGTTCTAAAAGGGTTCAATTCTCCTGGAGTTAAACTTCCTGAAGTGGTCAACATCGGAGGACCCTGACTAACGACTGAGATTTCACCTGAAACTTATATCAGATCGGACGGTCGATGGGACTTCGCCACTTCGACCTTTTTCATGCTTCTGCCATGTCTCCCAAAAATCGTCAAAGCGGTGAAGTTCCAAAATTTTCCATCTCCTTCTCAGCTTTGATCAACGGCTGACGATCGACAGGTTCGATCTGACGGTTGTGACTTAATCTCTCCCAGCCTTTGGTTTCACCTTTATCTAACGGTCCTTGTTCACCCATCTTCTAATCTAACGATCCAGAACTCCTTGATTCCACGGTGGTGATTGCTCCCAAATTCAAAAGGGAACAGTCATGATTCTACAATCCTTTGCAAAGGATATCTATTTGCACGATGCTCTGGCTTCTGCGCAATCTCTGCAACGTTATCTCTCCTGAGATTTAAGATCTCGAAGACATATTCTTCTTAACCATAATACCTTGTCCAATAGTTTCAAGCCATACTAGCCCGTTGTTTCAACCTGAATCTCAGATACCAATTTGTAACGTACCCAACCACCCCCAAGCCGGGCCACGCCACTTCAAGCCCACTTCTAGACTTATTTCAACTTTTGGTATAAATTTTAATTAATAAATATTCATGAATTATTCACATGCATATATCAAGATTCATGCTACAACATAAAATAAATGAACCATATGTTGTACACAACAATAACCAACGAACATGCATACTATGGAAACAAAATTCATAGATAAATAAATACATAGTGGAATAAATACACAGGTAAATAAAACCATGACATAAAGCACTTATATTTCATAAAATTAATCACCAACTGGATGAATACCAAGGACGTTCCACACAACTGTAGACATTGTTGTTCCAAGTCTCAACAACAATTTCACCCCCGAGCCAGGGCTATGAATCCACAAGGACAGTTCTAGAGTGTCACTAAGATTCCCAAAATAGTCATCACTCAAGATCTCACAGTCTTCTCAGCACCCACAACAATCCAAAGTACACCAGCTCTCTTCTACCCAGCCTGCACAACCCAAGAAAATGGACCCCCTTCTCTGCCATGCAATCCCTCAGGTTGTCCATCTCCTTCCAAGGTTCCAGTGCATCTGATAAAAAATCTCCATGCTAGGAATCTCAAGATTCGCAACTGTGAGAAAATTTTAACACAATCCAAAGCATCTTAGACATACAGGCTTTAATTCATGGTTGGAATACACCAGCAGTCTCTACAACCAACAAAACCATGGCTCCCCTTCAACAATTCGTTTTCCCTTCCCAAGCCAAACATGAATGAGGAAAGACGAGTGGGTGAAAGAGTGAATGGAGAGAGAACAGGATGAGAGGTGTGAGCAATGAATAATGAACACTAAATGAGTGAATGAGTGAAGAAGAAGCAACCCCCACAATAGACCAAACATGGGTTTATGTCATTCTTGGAATTAAGGAACTACTTGGCCTTCCCCCCAAGAATCTCATTTAATTGTTATTCATCATTAAAACAAAAATGGATAAAAAAATATAAAATGAATACTTAGCCCCTCAATCCCCCTCTCTTGTGGAATCATAGCCCCCTATAACTCTTGTCCTTGTCCATGTAGTAGCCAGTGATGTATTTATTATTAATAATGATCAAACATTACATTTCCTAGAAAAACTGTCCTCTTTCAATTGTTTGGGCACTCTAGCCTTTCATGGATTAACAAAATACATTATTTAATACGGGGCTCAAAACCGAGGTGTTACAGCAACCAAGGGAAAAGAGGTCGAGTTGCGATACTATCCTTGGCAGAGAAAAGAAAATAATTTGTTTGGATAAAGGAATTAGAGTAAGGCATATGATTAATGTCGTCGATCATTTGGTGTTTGTGTGGTTTCAAAAGAGAGGCATGGTGCAGAGACGTGATAGGGTTAAGTAAATACCTTGTAGAGAGAGGGTCAAAAACATCGTGAGATCAGAGGAAGGTAGGGGAACTGGGATTTATGGTAGGCTCACCTCCTTCGGTGTAAACTTTTATTTTAACCCAAAACCAAATTGTGAAAATACCACATGGAAGGTTAGGGTAGGAGGCTTACCTAGTGCACATCTGACACATGGACAATAAGGTACTCAATGACAGGTGAATTCTATACCACAAGGCCGCTTCTTACTTTACTCGAAATGTTCTCTCTCTCTCTTGGAAACAATGGTGAGACTATAATCTCACGAGGTTTCCCTTTTAAGGACTTCTTTTCTTGGCATGAAAATCAATGTACCAGATGTCAACAGAGGAAGTGTGTCGATGTGTCGGTGATGGTCATACCAACCCCGCCAATATTATCTCATAGTGTACCATTGAAGTTCATGGGAACTTTGTCGATGTATCGGCAAGGTTGAGCATAACTTGACCGGTAATGAAGGTTCGAGTTTTGAAGGAAATCATAGGAACCTCACCGATGTACCAGCATTGATGGTTGGAATATTTTCAGTAAAGGTTTAGTGTATTAATGATAGAACTGGAATAATGCTTCTTTATTGTGCCAAAACTCTATTGTGATCTACTATGTTAATCTCTTGTTGCAGTGGAATAATAGTATTTTAACCTCTAGTATCAGCACTAAACCATATTTTTCACACATAACCATGTATTTAAAATTTAGGTACTAAATAATCCATAAGACTTAGTGTAAAAAATGATCACTTAAACTTGTTAAATATAATGTAACCTCAACAGGCTGACTGTACACTGCCAATAATGTAACCTCAACAGGTTGACTGTACACTTCCAGCTGTCCTGGCCAGCTATACTTTCTATTCTTTATTCTCTTGAGCCTATTTAGCTCAGCTATTTCCCTTTGCATACTAACTTCTTCATCATCTTCTTCATGTACTCATTTTGTACTCTTCTTCATATATTCTAATATACTTTTTTTTGTTCTATTCTTTCTCTCTACATTTCTTGCTTCACAATTTATCATGGTATCAAAGCTACAGTAGTAAGCCTCTTCACACAGGCTGGAGAGAAACACGATCCTCAAATAGCACAGAGCTTCACGGACCTTGAGAGCATTTTGACACAAAATTTTCACAAGGCTTGGAGAGTTGTCTGTCATACTCTTGAAAGATCCTCGCAGGAAAATTCCACGAGGAAGAAGACCGTCATACGCTCAAAATATCAGCGTAAGAATCTCACATGTCAAAGCAGAGCGTACAATGCTCAAAAGATCGAGGAAGAAGAGAGTGCAGAAGAAGAAACTTTAAAGATTCTTGTAATTTTCAAGAATCATCAAAGACTTCACGAAGAAGAGCTTCAAAAGGTAGAAACGTTGAAGATTTCACGGAATTCGTTCAAATTTGTAAAAGATTGCTGCAGAAGGCAACATCGTTTAAATCATTTTGGAAATCGCTCAAATCTGTTAAAGACTGCAACAAAAAATGCCAAACTTTAAAGAATCCGTGTATTTCTTTCAAATCTTTGAAAGATTCATGAATCTTTCTTCCACAGGAGCAAAGAACGCATCTCATGTGCAAAGAACAACCATTGAGGCTGTAAGATTCATCCTGCGAACGGATTTGGAGTGGGAAACCAGTTCAAAAGGGACGAAGAGAGCGCAGAAAAGACGAAAGAATTTCAACCGTCAGATCTTGTGGAAAGGATCGACAACAGTTGGATCAGTGAGAAGGTGCACGAGGTTTAGTCCTCTGATGCGCACAGGAGAAATTTCGATTTGTGAAGTCACGAAATCCTGAAATCATTTGGACCGTCCATCAAGAAACACGTGGCGAGATCTCAGCATTTCGCTGACTCGCAAGGTGTAAAGGTCAGAAGACTGTCATGAGAATTGGCGAATCGCAAGATCACGAGCTATTCTGGACCGTTGGATTGCGAAAGATTGTGAGCTGTCGATCTTATCCCATCGCAAAATCGGGGATCGGGAGCTGGAAAAGCGAAGGAGACTGCTCTCCAAAACCCCGATACGCAAAATCCTGACATCGCAAATCATGAAATCTCGAAAAGATCATGGTCGTCCATTTGTTAGGACACATGGCAAACATCAAAGAAACCATCGACATATCGGCGACCGAGGTTTCAAGTTGACAGAGGATTTCTGTCATTGGGTGTCGCAAGTTGCGAAATCATGAAATGACCAGGACCATCCATCTTGAGGGGACACGTGGCAACAATCTAGGCCTTCTGGGAAAGTCCCAAAAGGAAAGGGACATTGACATATCGGGATTCGGTGTTTCACAAATCCTAAGGACAAGAAGCACGAGCATTTCGGAATTGCGAAGTCTAAAATCCTGAAAGGAGGAAAGCTCCGTTATGGGGCCCAGCTGACGTCATCTCGTCAAAATGAGGGATCGAGAATATCCACGGTGAAACCCCTGAAGCAGACTTGAGCCGTCCATCTGTTGGGACACGTGGCAGAGATCAAGGCCTTTGAAAAAAATCTCGATAGGAGATTCCATCGGCATTACAGGATTCGGAAAATCATGAATCCTAAAGATGAGACGTCCAGAGCATTTGAAGTCTCGAAATCACGAGAAGAGATCAGGATCGTCCATCATAGGAGGATGCGTGGGGGAGATCAAAGAATTCAGAAAATTTCCCGAAAGGAAAAGAGGTATGACTGTGGTCTTGTGAGAACTGGTCACATGGACTAGGGAAAAGCCAGGAGGGGCTAAGGTGAGAAAATCCATATCGGGAAATCGATAAATTGGATATCGAGGATTCAAGAGGACAAAGAACCGAAAAAGCCCGTAGCGCTTTAACCTTTCGGTGTGTGGTCACATTGATTGGAGACTAAGGGCCAATTCAAGGTCGATAAGCTCTCATCGGCAATCGACATTTCGACAATCAGAAGTTGGAGAGTTCAAAAGTCTCGTCTAACGGAGTTCTGAAACCACTGAAAATTACACACAGGAGACAGGTAAGTAAGAATTTTTCTTCTATTTTGCTGGATTCCTTAAAAGATGGCGACGTCTAGCAATTTAGGACCAACACAGGGTTCGATTCTTCTTGGAAAGAACTATGAGTTCTGGTCTCTTCGGATGAGATCCTTCTTGCAAGCACAAGAGTGTTGGGATCCAGTGGATCATGGATATGTGGAACCAGATCCAACAGATCTGTCCGCCATGACTAATCAGCAGAAAATTGCTCAAGCAACATGTTGGTCACTATAATTGCTTATTAACTAAACAATCAAGTGCTACATAAATTGTCAACCCAGGGAAGTCTGTTATTTCAAAGGTAAACACGCACTATATATGCTCAATCTCAAAAGAAACCTAGAGTTGTAGTAAAAACATATTAATCACACTTTGCCTCGAACAAACTAAAGTTCTAACTTGAATTACAGGAAATAAACCTACCTATTGCAGAGTTCAATGTTTAAAGGGATAACTGTCAAAGAATTTACATTAAGAAAATAACAACCTGGAAAAGAAATCTTTCAAGACACTACAAAAGGAAAGACCAACTACTCTATAACCAGAGAACATGACCCTATTCCTGAAGCAGGAATCTTCAGCACCTGCTTCCGATCATCACACTTCATGAACTCATTGCTTAACTGAAATGACTAACTCTTAACAGAGAACAAGACCCTAATTCCTAAGCAGGAATCTTCAACACCTATTTCCGATCATCACACTTCATGAACTCATTGCTTAACTGCAATGACTAACTCTTAACAGAGAACAAGACCCTAATTCCTAAGAAGGAATCTTCAACACCTGTTTCTGATCATCACACTTCATGAACTCAAAAATAATTGACATGCATTGAAGGCTAACTATCTCTAACAAAGAATAGGACCCTAGTTCTGAAACATGAACCTTCAACACCTGTCCCTGATTATCAAGCTTTCGTAAATTCGACAAGAAGGATTGCTAACTAGAGTGATTAACAGTTACCCAAACATGAATCATATGAAAATAATGTAACAACAAGCCAGAGTTCAGTAGAGTAGTGTTTCATCAAAACAAGTTCAATAAAATAGTGTTTCAACAAACATAATTTAATCAAGGCATAAACAGAAATACACTAATATTCTACAAAGCTAATGGGTGAATCTTGTGAGGAAGGTGGGCCCTCCCTTCTCACAAGATTCCCCTGAAACAAAAGGGACTAGAGAGAAATGCTCAGAACATTCTTTTATTCATCTATCAATGTATCATATTACAATCTGGAATGAAATACGTCCTTCTCTGTAAATCCTCCTTAGCTAAAAACAGAGGATCAATCGAATGATGATTTCCTCTTAATTAAAGAGGAGAATCCCTTCGATACAATTGATCAACAAATTACAGGTGTATATCTGAGTCCTATTCTTAGTCGGATCGAATTTCTAAACTGGAATAGGATACCCTAGTCTCTTGCAA
>ML810219.1:24809-35427 GCA_009831015.1 Picea engelmannii
GAAAACTTATTCTTTGAGGACACTTGCTCACAAGTGATCTGGACTTTTATGATGTTAAAACATTTATCCTTGATTATGATGCGTTATGATAGATGACATGATGTTTTACTGCTTTGACGTAGACAGGTGCTATTGACTCAGTTCTATTGAGTGTGCAGGGTTTTGGACCTTGAGGATGCAGAGGCATCATTGCAACCCCTTGGACTCTGGATTGAGTCAGGGAGTGTGCTATTTGGGTTGATTTATTTACTGTGATATTTCATTGATTTGATGATATGATGTTGACATGTCCTGACACGATTGTTGATGATGCAGGCTGACGATAGCTTGCCAACCAGACTCACATATGGAGTAAAGGGGTCACACACGATTTCCAAGAGAGGTTGAGGGAGAGGTATGGACAACAACCCTGCCACAACCTACTAGCACTCCCACTGTGGCTCAAACTATAGGTTAACGATTACCTAGTTCGAGAGGATCCATGATGCCGTGAGGGTAGACTGCGACAGTCGCTCACGATGATTGTAAGGGGCACGCAATAAGGCGGGAGCCTTATTCCTTAGATCCCTTAGTCTCCCACAAGTTCACCTGGTGGAGTGTTGACTCCAGGGGTTATAGATGTCTACCAATCATTCAAGTTGGCGAGTGACACCCTTGGAGCACGTGGTGCATCCTGAAGGGCACGTCACGCGAAAGAAACATAAGTTAGCGAGTGGCACCCTTGGAGCATGTGGTGCATCCTGAAGGGCACGTCGCGCAAAAGAAACAAACAAGGCGAGTGGCACCCTTGGAGCACGTGGTGCGTCCTGAAGGGCACGTTGCATCGATGTTGATGAAGGAACAAACCTATATGGCCCTACAACTTTTAACTCATTAAGAATTTCTTAAAAAACCTCCCTAAATAATTTTCGCCGAGTTCAGAATCTAAATCTAAGTCTAAAACTTCTCTAGGGTAAAATTTTGTTTAACCTTAAGAAAAAGACCCTATAAAAATAAAATTAAAAATTTGGACTAAAAACCACTTAAGTAATAGTTTTAGTCTTCATAAATTTATGGGGTAAAATGAAGAGAGTAATAATTTAATTAAAAATTCGTGGTTTTAAATTGTAAAGAAGAAACAAATTATTTAACTTGTGGAAGTATAAAAAGATTTTAAATTAATAATAAAGGGAAATGAGTAAATAGCGCAACTGCCATTTTGGCTCTAATAAAAAGGGGAAAGAAGCGGATAATAAAAATTAGGAAACTAAGGATTGGAGGAAACATAATAAATGAAAGTTGGGAACTTATGGTAAAAAGCGAGGTCAACATAGTAAGGAATCTACAATTAAGAACCTTCTAATTTGAGCTAATTTAGTAAATGTAAATGAAATGGTTTATGTAAAAATAGAACCTTTAAATCATATCTGGTGTATATGAGTAATTATCTGAGGGAGAACTAGAAAAAGAGAACATAGCCACAATTTAAATACGTAGACCATTAATGCAAGATTGAAATATATGATATATTTATTATAGCAATGAAACTTCTCTAAGAATAATGAAAGTTATACTCCACCACAGATTTCCCTACACATCTTTATCATGCTCATGAGTAAAATACACATTTAACAAGAATGCACGAAGATATCGAGATTGTCTCACAAGCCTACGAATATGTACTCACTGTGTGAAGATAAGAGGAATAAATATATAGTTCTCTAATAATAAGAAAACCCAGGACCGTCGTTGAGAACCATGCTGGTTGCTCGTGAATAATGACGAAAAGGAGAAGAAATGACTTTATCTGTGAGTTGGTATTACAATCTCAGGGTCGGTATAATAACCACATAAAAAAAAAATTATATTACAACAACCTTAGGAAACTCGCAACTCGGGCATACATATTTGAATCCTTCCTCCTAAGGTTACAAGGAACTCGCTATATTAATTACAAGGATATCCATAGTCTATTTCAGGAATGATTTGTTACAAGAACAATAATAATAATAGGAATGAAACTACCGTATCCTAATCTTGGAAGTGAATTTGTTGTCACCTTCCAACAATCTCTACTTTGACAACAATTTACCTGATACCATGTCATTGTCCATTCATCACCTTCTTGCAAGCTAAAGATAGTTGATAACAGTGTTTTTAAAACCAAAGCACCCTTTTCACTTCACTGTTCCACCTGGGTTTATCATGTGAACACTGACAAATCCGCCAAGTGAAATATTCGATATTCTCGTCGCAAACTTATACATTCTTTTAGCATACTATACACGAGACATATCTTCTTTCTTTTTCATCACTTGGACATAAACCTGAGATATCTTCTTTCTTTTTATCACTTGGACATAAACCTAAAGACCGGTTTCATGTTAAATTCATACCGAATTTCTGAGTGTCTTTTCCACACACTCACGTTGTGATAACCAAAACTCACCTTTAATCCAGTCTCTTTGTAATCCATGCTCAAAATGGTTTTGTTTCTCCCACATCCTTCATCTCAAACGTCCAAGTCAATGGAGCCAACCTGTTGATATTAACCATGCTACTGCTTGCTACAAGCATATCGTCAACAATCTAATCACCAAGATAGTGAGTGCCATAAACACAATCGTCAACAATCTAAACACCGAGATAGTGAGTACCATAAACACAATGGTTACGTTCACTTCTTGTAAATCTTGGCTCACCATGAAGGAATCAACTTCTTGTACAATTTCCTGTGTGCACTCTTCAGGCAATACAATGAATTATTGAGCTTGCAAACAATTTTTCTGTTGCGATCCTGAGCACCTTCAGTGCTCCACCTCGAAGTTTGTATTCGAGACCCTCACCAAAAGGAGACGTTGCCAACCAAGTGAGCATGACACGAGCTCACCTATAGGAAACTTTCAATGGAGTCCTAGCTCAACCTTAACATGAATATCCCCTTGACCAAAAAATCTGGCCAAAGCAGCCAAATAAGCATTCACCACTCACCTCCAGACCCATTTATCATGGAGTTACAACTAGCCTTTAAGCAGGCTAGATTACATGCGATTACATGGACATAAAACCACGAGCAACTAACATGACTTGTAACCCACCCCTACCACCTAAATCTACGTCTAGACTTAACCAGTGAAATAGCAGGAGTACGCATGCATAACAAGATCTTACAGTGATCTGCCCAATTACATGCAAAATTTAATGTACAACTCCATTAAAAAATAACAAATGTTCACACGGTTACCACTATCTCCATCCCATTTTTCCATAACATGCTCGCCTTTTTGACTATTAATATGTCCATCTCATCGCCACCTCAAGTCAGATCAGAAAACTCCGACGCACAGACCCGGTGCTTGCTACCGCCAGCTGCATATTTCAAAGTATAAAAGATCTGTCGAATTAAAGAAACAGCTGACACATCATCTATTATGTGGGTGACTAGAATAAATAAGGCTTGCAGTCCTGTGAAAATGGTGCACTAGAAGAGCACTGAGCCTTCCCACTTTCGTCTCCATGGCTATACAGAAATGATCCCGGGTCTCTTTCATTCATAAATTCATAAAGTCTTTATCTGCACGCTTTCCCTCCTCAGAGGTCTGGGGATCGAGTCTCCAGTGTTTGTCCACCTCATTTGCATAACACCACACAATGGCGCGATGGAAACCCCTGGGAAAATTAGCCGTCTCGGAGATTCTAACGTGGAAACATAGCAATTTCAATTCCGGACTTCTGACACAACAACTGAATCCCAAATTCAATCCTGTGAAGACATCTTCAGATGGGAGATTACATTGCTAGAGTTTCAGATCTCTCGCGTGGCCTGCAATTGCAGAAGAGTGCCGCAAGGACAGAATGGGCCTCAATTCACGTGAAATGTCTGGGAAACACGGGAAAACCGCTAGCGGATTCGCAACTGGAAAACGGTGAGAGTATTACACCGGGCGTGTCGATCGATGCGCCCTTTATTCCTTTGATCCTTCTCGGTTCAAACCCGGCACGCTCGCATCCCGAAAATGGAATATCTGATGCAGCCAGTGCGACTAAAGAAGCTTGGGGAGGTTTGAATTTCAGCAAGGATATGCCTACTCCCAGAGAAATTTACGAGGCCCTAGAGAGCACAACGCTTATGTACAACATCCTTACGAACATCCGCAGTTCGAAATCGGTCACGCTTTCAGTCAGTTCTAAACACTGGCGTCAATTTTTTTTCTGAGGCCTCCTCTTGGAACAATGGTGTACTCAGAGACTTGATAGAACCCGGAAATGATACCAGCCACTTCAAACGTCGGATTAGCAGATGCCACTACCTTCCCTACCGAACCAGATTGGATCACCTGATTCATCTGAAAATTTGGCAAATAGAGACCATCATCAGATTGCTCCATAAGCTGTCGGAGATATGGATCTACAGATATCCACAGATTCTGCACCACGACATCTCTTGGCGATCCATCGTGCCCAGGCTTCCAACATCCAGTTGGGTTTCTCTGATTTTCAAATTTGCATCTGTGACTGGCCCTTCGTTAGCATATGCAACTAATATTAGCTCTCTGATGGAAATTATCTGCTCCATGATTGCTGCAGACCTCAATTGTAGGCAAAAATACTCATTCAATGAGTTGTGTAGCGCAATATATACACTACATCCATTATAGGAGAAACAGATGAAATGGCTACGTTATATACGGTGCTTTGATAGCTATGGAATGCGGCCTCAACAAGAAAATGATCACCGCATCCATTATAGGAGACAAGCACCATCGGGTTCCTTTCCCAACACTCCCTTAATGCTTCTTAGACCTTGTTAATAACAGATCTGCACCATTATGAGCGCATCTCTCCTGATCCTCTTAAAAGACAGTTTGGACAAAATTTCTCTGTCCATATGCCCGTCTCCTCTGCAAATGTCTTGAGCAGTCAAAATAATCGTTCCATAAAATAGTTTGGACAACATTTCTCTGTCCACATGCCTATCTCCTCTGCAAATGTCTTACCGTTCCAGCAATCTTCTGGCTCTTTGATGACCAGAGATTACATATTTCACTTAGGATACAGGAACAGACTACAAGCACCGACACACCTTCTGCACTTGCCTCACGTATCTACAGCCTTAACCTCTGATACCACTTCTTAGATCAGTTACCCACATAGATCACAGAGATCATAAACACATGCAGAGACAAAATTTCTCTGTCCATATGCCCGTCTCCTCCCGTCTCCTCTGCAAACATCTTGAGCAGTCAAAATAATCGTTCCATAAAATAGTTTGGACAACATTTCTCTGTCCACATGTCTGTCTCCTCTGCAAATGTCTTACCGTTCCAGCAATCTTCTGGCTCTTTGATGACCAAAGATTACATATTTCACTTAGGATACAGGAGCAGACTAAAAGCATTGACACACCTTCTGCACTTGCCTCACGTATCTACAGCCTTAACCTCTGATACCACTTCTTAGATCAATTACCCACATAGATCACAGAGATCATAAACACATGCAGAAAAACAGAGATAAAATATACACATACATTAATGTAAAACCCTCCATATGAGAGAAACATCTGGAACCTTGAAACCTCTGCTCACCATCTTCCTCTTAAGCATACATATTTGAATCCTGAACTAGCTGTATTAATTACAACGATATTCATATTCTATTCCACAAATGATTTGTTACGCCAAAAGACGTATACCTATTGATAATGGACAGATTTAATAGGGGTTTAGTGCTTAATAAGTTTTCTATGGACATGATTAAATATGGCTGGAATATTCTTAGTAGTCACACAAAATAAATGGCTGTGATTTCAATCATTAACTTCCTAGCTATTATAAAGACATCCGTTTATGTGTTTACTTTTTTACATTTACTTAATCATATTTAAAAATTACTTTCAGAGCTAACTGATTGCCACGTAAGTGATTAAGAGAAATTAAAATATTAACACCACATAAATGAAGCTCAACCGTTTATTTGTTAATCAATAATAAAATTTATTTGTGTTGCTTACCAAGAATAATTATTTGTACTGCCTACCAAAAATAATTAGCATGAATTATTTGTGTTGCTTACCAAGAATAATTCATCTGGTATTGATGTTGTTTTTCCATTTATTTGACTGGGCACCTCCCACGGCATCAGTCCCTGCCTGCTGGACATGAATGACAAGTTTGAAGCTGAAACCCTAGAAAAGGCAGTGCCTCTTGAAGCTATTGACACGTCACGCTTGCCTCCTCATGTATACATGTATTAGACCTGTTTATTGATTTCCATGTTTTTTATTTTCTTTTTCTGGTCTCTTTTTACTCTGTGATCTACCCACTCTGTTTAGCCCAGATCGGTTCTTTATCTGACTTTTTCACGATTAAAAAATTGTTCGACCTATAATACAACAGGTTGTTAGGGTTTCTACTAAAATTAAAATTTGTTTGTAATTTTAATATAATATACTAATTAAATTAAATTTTGTTTGTAAATAAAATAAGCTAAAAAAAATTAGGGTTTGTTTTCAAATAAAATATACCTTTCGGCGTTCTTTCAACCACACATGTGCTAGTTACAACAACAATCATAATAATACGAATGAAACTAATGTTTCCTCATCTTGGAGGTGAATTCGTTGTCACCTTCCAACATAAATAGGTGTATATGTATTTTAATGAATGAATATTGGCCATTTAAGGAAAACTTAAACGTTATCCTTGAAAGGACTTAATTAATAACCAAAATATGAATCCTTACAACCATAGTAGAAGCGATACAAATCTTAGAAGTTAAAGTGTGTTATAAGATTCAATAATGGCTTAGGGAAGTTTATTTTTCAAGTATTACAATGCTTCTCTATACATATTAAACTGTAGATTAATCCTAAGATTCCACAAGTGAACAAAGTAGTGTAGTTGTAATGAATGAAAGAAAAGTAATATTGTGTTAGCTTAAAAGGAGACAATACTACTCTAAAGATATCAATCGACGCAATGGTGGAACTATGGTTTTATGTGCCAAGGAGTCTTGATTTTGTCATGGTCACACCATGGTTGTTAGATAGGAATATCAAACATTGTTCGCAATGGTAGAATTGTATAAATAAAAGTACAATTGTGTAAATAAAAGTTAATCAAAATATTTTGAAAAAAATTGTTGGAAAACAAAGAGTTATTACAAAATTCATTGTGTCTTCCGTGTGGTTTATTATAGGAAAAGAAATTCAAATAGGTTTCTAGGAACTTGTTGACCACTTCGTATTGACCATCTATTTGGGGTGATATGTAATGTTCATTTTTTCCTAGGTACCTTGTATTTTAAACAATGCCTACAAACATTTTATGGTGAAAGTAGGGTTGGATCTAAGATAATGGAAGTGGGCATGCCATGTAACTTAAAAATCTATTTAATGAAGACTTGGAAAACTAAGGAGGGGGTAAATAGATGTGCTAAGGCTAAAAAATGAGGATATTTGGAGAGATGGTCCACTACAATCATAATCATATTTTTTTTCCTACCCTCAGAAGTGCCAATACAAAATCTATAGAGATGTCAATCCATATATGCGTTGGGATTGGTAGTGGTTGCAATGCCTATAGCATTTTTATTGTCTCTATTTGTTTCTTTGGAAAGTATCACAGATTTCCAATAAATCCTAAATGCCCTCAAAAAATAATGAGTCCCTAGTTGATTCATAGGTTTTATGAAATCTAGAGTAACCTATTGTGGGTGATGAATGAAATTCTTGTAAGATCCTTTGTTTTAAGGAAGAATCCTTTACTGGAAAAAATTTCCCTTTATATCGTAATGTATCTAGCTACCATGTATACCCTTTAATAGGTTTGAGATCTTTTTTAATCACAATGATGAGTTGAATGATAGTGCGATTTTCCATCCATTCTTGTCGGGCTTCTTCAAGACAACTTGGAAAGGGTAAATATAATGCAAAGAGGGATCCATCCTCCACAAATTGTTTGGATAAAGCATCAATGACTACATTGAATTTACCATTATTATAGATAATATCATAATCATATCCTAGCATTTTCTTGACCCACTTGTGTTTCTCTAGTAAGGATAACCTTTGTTTCATAAAGTAATTCAGATAATGATGGTCAATCTTGATCTACAAATCTCACCCTATGTGATATGGACTATAGGTCTCTATTGCATGCAGGATGGCCATCATCTCTTTCTGATATGTGGATTTACCCAAATTGTAGTCGCATAACTTCTTATTGGTCAATAAAAAAGTGTTCCCTTCTTGCATCATTTTAGGTTGACGCATCACATTCCAAGACAAAAGTCTATGTAAAATCAGGCACTGCTAATACTAGAGTAATAGAAATGTCATCCTTTAAGATTAGAAGGTCTATTCAATCGCCTCAATCTAAATAAAGGAATTTTTTTTTAGTAGTGAAGTTAACAGAGTAACAATTTTTCCATAAATTTTCATAAATTTCATGTATTAGCTTGCAAGTCCTAAGAATCCATGCAAGAATTCTAGGGTTTGTACAATACAACACCCCATTTTATTGGGTAATTGTATAGAAAAATGTTCATAAAGTTTTAAAATGAATTATTTAGCTTCTTAAAGACTTATTAGTTATGAAAACATGTTGTTTTTTAATCATATATGATGATATAATTATTGTTTAATCTTATTTTATCTACATATAAGGTGCAACTATTCATCCAAATATGCCCTAAATTTTGGAACCATTTCAATGTTTCTTTGACAATGTTTCAAAAACCATTCCTTGAGGGGGCGATTTGATTCAAGTAAAAGGAGTGGATCTCCTTCATCTTAGTTAGCAAATCCAACGAGTAACTATTCCTAGTGACAAGTAGATAGAGAGGTAGTAGTGGCGGCCCAGAGGGTCCACAGTGATAATAGTGGAGGCCATGCAATGTAAGGTGGACTAGGTCCACTATATTATTAAATAATATCAACTATGGTAGTTGATATAATAAATGGGTAATTAGTTATAATAAATTTAAGAGGACTTCTTAGAAGGTTCTACTTCCAAAAGATTCCTCCTCTAGAATGTTCTCAGGTGATGGTAGCACTATATAAAGGGGTTCAAGCAATGTAATGGGATATGAAGAGAAATATTGTGTTTGGAGTTGAATCTCATTAGGAGGAAGCCCCCTCGAAGAGGCAAGTGAATAGGAGAGGATCCCTTCCATAATAGGATTCATTGTATGGTGTTTCCCTACCTCAAGGGTTTGATAGTAATAAAAGAGATTTTGCACATTGTTCTTCTATATTGCTTTGTGGATCTATTGTGTATTCAGTATTTATGGTGATTATATTTGTAGATCTATTCGGGTCCTTAACAAGTCGTATCAAAGCACTTTCCTTGGCAGACATTGTGGGCAAATATTTTTTATTTTTGCGTATTTTTTGTCGATGGCCTCAATGATAGTTTTTGTAGTATTCAAGATTCATTGGATAGGATTCAAGAGAGATTTCTTATGGAAGACATCAAGGATGAATATAATCAAGAAATATATGTTTGGTATGATTTTGAGGACGATTGTGATGATTGGTATATGGATAGTTGTCATTTCTGGGATGACAACCACTTTCATATTTTATTTGATGACTTTAATCCACCTTTTGTAGAGAGCATCAATGTGACAAATCAAGAGCCAATGATTATTACCAGTGTCCATCCTGCATATTCTACAGTGGTATTATTCCTTCCAGATTCTGTTATGACCATTTTCCACTATGTGGATGGATCTTCTTATTTGGATCCACATGACAGGTGTCAGTCTTTGGAGCATCATTTTGAGTTGGTTATTGGGTTCCAAAATCTTCCACGGGGAGTTCACATGAGCACTTCAACATGGGACTTGAGCTTGCAATGGTGGTTGGACTACTTCATCATGGTGGCTTTCCGTTCTACATGGGACCTTGGTTCTCTAGTCTTCTTCAGCATTTTGGTCCACAATTATTCATGGGAACTTGGTATATGGTTGTACATCAAGTGTCGAGGACAATGATTTCATAAGGGGGATGGAATGTTAGGTAGCTAGAGAGGTAGTAGTGGGGGCCTAGAGGGCCCATAGTGATAATAGTGGAGGCCATTCAATGTAAGGTGGACTAGGTCCACTATATTATTAAATAAGACACACTATGGAAGTTAGATATAATAAATGGGTAGTTAAATATAATAAATTTAAGAGGACTTCTTAGAAGGTTCTAATTCTAGAAGATTCCTCCTCTAGAATGTTTTTAGGTGATGGTAGCACTATGTAAAGGGGTTCAAGCAATGTAATGGGATATGAAGAGAAATATTTTGTTTGGAGATGACACTCATTAGGAGGAATCCCCCTCGAAGAGGCAAGTGGACATGAGATGATCCCTTCCATAATGGGTTCCATTTTATGGTGTTGTCGTACCTCAAGGGTTTGATAGTAATACAAAAGATTTTTCATATTGTTCTACTATATTTCTCAATGGATCTATTGTGTATTCAGTATTTGTGGTGATTATATTTGTAGATCTATTCAGGTTCTTAACACCTATCTCATCCTTGTGGAACTCATGCCAAACGAGTGGTCCAAACAACACCAAAATGGAACCCTAATAGATTGGAGAACCAATTCCCTACTAGCACCATTAAAGTAATTAAAATAATTT
>ML810219.1:80044-93899 GCA_009831015.1 Picea engelmannii
ATCCATCTTATTTTGTAGTTCATTTATGTCCCTACGCATTTCTTCACCTTCATCAAGAGTCCAAGTAGGATTTTCTGGAGGCTTATTTGGTGTGGAAGTTTCCTTTTTGGGTGGCATGTTGGCCAACTCTCACTTTTGAACCTAGATTTTGAGGTGGTTCTGCTAGACAATATTTCTTCTGTTGTATCTCCCAAGTTTTGGCCCTTCTGGGTATGAAAATTTCTTTTATGTATTTATCTTATATTTTTTCTTTGCAATGCCACAGGTCTTATCAAAATTGGATGTGTCAAGTGGAATTTATGGTAACTTCCCCACAACTTGTTGATTTTTGGCCTTTCCAGGAGATCTCCCTTGTATAGTGTGCCCCACACAAAATAATTGATATAAAATTATGAAACTCGCACAAGAAATATTGAAGACTGCCCACGATCCAATGAAACTAGTTCCACACAATTTGGATACTCTAGGAATAAGTTATGATTGTTTTACCTAGAACACCTTCTTGAGACTAGTCAATAGGACTAGTCATATACCCTATCTTACATAGGGTGTATCTACAAATTTAAGATGACCCAGAAGCTGAAATATTTACCACAGATACCATACTAATTTATGTAAATAGGATCCGAAGTTTAGGGTCAGAAACGTTACAGAAAAGTTTTTATAGAAAAAATTCCGCAATGACTCAGTTCAGGATGATTCCAGAACCCTATCTTGTACAGGTTGTATCTCTGAAATTGTAAGGCATCAGGAGATGAATTTTGAAACCAACTTACCTTGATCCGTCTACTAAATATCCTCCAATCCGTTCCTTCTGAAACATTGTAGAAATAAAGTTATAGTGAAAACTCCAAGGTGTCTCAAATGTAGCAGCGAAACCCCAAGACCTTGAGCTCTGATACGATATGTTCAGAACCAAATATCAATATAGAATAGAAAACCCTCAGAAAAAGTACTCAATGCCTTGAAAAAGAGATAATTTCAGATAATAAGGCTCTTCGAGGTGGAAACCTCCTTTTACCCCACTTAAATGTTCAAGTACTAGATGATTGAAAATGGAAATGTCTCCTTGGTATATATAGGAGACTAGGAGGTATAATTACAACTAATGGCCTAAAGATGACATAAATAAAATAAAATTACTAATATAATATGCCCCAATTAAGGGGTAATGAGCCAATATTAGGGCTTAACAAAATCACTATACATTTCTTCCTGGTTAAGCATTTGGGCATTTCATCACTGCAGTATTCTTCAAACCGAAATATTCCATTGGATTCGTCTCTTCACCCTTATCACAATCATACGTATCATTTTTCAGCAAAATTTCTGACCCCACCCACCCCATTTCAGTTCCCTCATCTTCATGACCCACCCGTAGCTAAGACTTGGAAGCTCACTTCAATAGATTGCAATCTAATTTCATCGAGACCCAACAAGAAGTGAAACAACGCAGTGCCAATGTTAACGCCATCAATACCACCATGCATTCCTCAATGGAGGAAATCAAACAAGACCTGACTACTTAGCTTGAATCTATCATTTCAATGCTCTACACCAAGCTGCATATCCCTACAGATAACCCTTTATCTGACCCACCTCCACATACTGAAGCTGAAAATTCCTCTCATTCCCATAACTTTCAACACCATCACTTTCAACGTGACATACGCCTCCCGTGGGTGGATGTGATAAAATTTGATGGCTCAAATCCCATTTGTTGGGTAACCCAAATGGAACATTATTTCTCTTTATACAACATTACAAATGACTTGGCCAAACTCCGGTATGGTGTTCTCCATCTAGATCAAGAATGTTGGCAATGTTCACAATGGATAAAAACTTCTCGTCAAGGGTATATTGCTTGGACACACTTTGTGGCAAAGCTTTATGAACACTTTGAAACTGACACCAACCATTTGGGCCATTTGAAAAAGTTGAAACAATCAGAAATAGTGGAAGACTTTATAGTTGCCTTTGAGCGCCTCGATTTTCGAATAGAGGGCATGTCTTATGCTTTTTTCTGAGAGTATTTTATCAGTGGCTTCAAGGATGAGATTCAGGCCCATGTCCTTATGGCTCGGCCTCAAATTTGGGTGGAGGCTACTAAAAGAGATAATGAATCACAACAGGTTGTATCTTCTCAAAACCTAAAACCCTCCTTTATCCCTCACACTAAACCAATAAATCTCACTACTCCCTTTGGTTCACTAAAGATCTAAAAATTGACAAGGGATGAAATGGCTTAATGCCAACTCAAAGGTCTTTGTTATAATTGTGATGAAAAATATTTCCTGGGCCACAAGTGTAAGGAACACAAACTTTTTATGGACATATTGGAGGACATTTCCGAAGAGGATGTTCAAACTCCCCTTGTGTCTAAGTCACCTGAAGCCACTGAAATAACCCCTTTCTTAGACCCTCCCGAAGTAGATTCGGTCATTTCCCTCAATGCTCACACTCACTTCTCCACTCCCCAAACCCTCAAGTTAATCGGTTACATCAAACATAGGAAGGTCATCATTCTGGTTGATAGTAGAAGAACCCATAATTATATTCATCATCGCATTGCCCAAGAAACTTATTGCTACATCCATGCCGTCAATAATTTCCAAATCATGATTGTCAATGGTGGCTCCATGAAATGTGGAGGGAATTCTGAAAATGTGTGTCTCCAAATTGGGGACTACCACCTAAAATATCATATGTTTTCTATCGACATGGGCAGTTGTGAGATTGTGTTGGGTGTAGACTGGCTAAGGACTTTGGGTCCCATTCTCATGGATTTTAAGAAATTAACCATGCAATTCGACTAGGAGGGACACCAATATAAGTTCCAAGGCATCAACGCTAGTTCACCTAAGATCATTAGTTCCCATCACATGGAAAAGATTCTAAAAAAAGGTCATTATGTTGTTATTTCCCAACTCCATGCCATACAGGAAACAAAGACACCCTCAGTGCCACAAGACCTCCAATCTATCCTTTCTAAACATCAAGTGGTCTTTTCCACTCCCTAGGGACTCCCTCCTTCCCATGGCGTGCATGATCATTCCATTCCCCTTGTACCAGAAACCTTCCTCCCAATATCCATTTGTATCGTCACCCCTTTCCCCGAAAAAATAAAATTGAGAAAATGGTCTAGGAGCTCCTTAATGCAGGATTTATTCACCCTAGTATGAGCCCCTACTCTTCTTCTGTGTTCATGGTCCTGAAGAAATAAGGTTCTTAGTGAATGTGTCTTGACTTTCGTGCCCTCAACAAACTTACCATTAAAGACAAATTTCCCATTCCTTTCATTGATGACGTCCTGGATGAATTGAGTGGCACCAAGTTCTTTACTAAACTTGATCTTCGTTCTGGCTACTACCATATACGTATGAAAGAGGAAAACCTTTCCAAGACTACCTTTAGAACTCATGAGAGCCACTATGAGTTTTTGGTCATGCCCTTTGGCTTGTGTAATGCCCCCTCCACCTTCCAAAGCCTCATGAATCATGTCTTCCATCCTTTTATCCATCATTTTGTCTTAGTTTTCTTTGATGATATCCTCATCTATAGAAAAACCTGGAAAGACCATCTTGCTCATGTGGATCTAGTTCTCCATCTACTCTCTCAGCACCAACTTTTCCTAAAACAGTCTAAATGTTCTTTTGGCACCTCATAAGTCGAGTACTTGGGTCATATGGTGGGCAAAGACGGTGTCAGGGTGGATCCTAAAAATATTGAAGCTATGCAAGACTGGCCTCACCCAAAGACTCTCAAAAGATTGTGTGGATTTTTGGGTTGAACATGTTATTATCGCAAGTTTGTTAAGAATTATGGAAAGATTGCAACACCTCTCACTGCACTCCTAAAAATAACTCTTTCACTTGGACTCCAGCAGCTGCTCAAGATTTTCAAACATGACCATGTCCACCACTCCAATCCAGGCCCTTTCTGATTTCACAAAGACCTTTGTCTTGGAATATGATGCTTCAAGGAAAGGAATTGGTGCTTTCCTTATGCAAGAGGGTTGACCTTTGGCCTTTACCAACAAGCAACTGTCTGAAATAAATCTGTCCAAATCAATCTATGAAAAGGAAATGTTGGCTATTCTACATGTCGTTGATATGTGGAGCCCTTATCTATTGGGGAAATGCTTCCAAATTAATATAGACCATCAAAGCCTCAAGTATTTCTGGAGCAACGCATTTCCTCCCGGGAGCAACAAAAATGGGCGATTAAACTCTTTGGATATGATTATGAGATCATTTACAAGAAAGTAAAAGACAATGTGGTTGCAGATGCACTTTCCTGAAAATATGAAGATGAAGGATACCTTTTTTCTCTTTCCTTCATTGTACCAGATTGGCTACAAGCTGCTTGCCAGGAATGGCTACATGATCCCAAAAGTTTGCATCTAATCCATTAATTTCAGTCCAATGCTCTAGCTTCCCCAGGATACTCTTGGTTCCATGATGAGATTCGATACAAAGGCCGTTTGTATTTAAGTAAACAATCAAAACTTAAATCCACGATACTTTCTGAGCTTCATGCTACACCCACAACTGGGCACTCGGGGTTCACCAAAACCTATGACAGGGTCAAATGTTATTTTTTCTAGGATGGTATGAAACAAGACATTTGTAATTTTTTCACTCAATGTGATGTTTGTCAACGCAACAAGGGTGAAATAGTCAAATCTTCAGGCACACTACAACCGCTTCCGATTCCACCTGCTATTTGGAGGGATATCTCTATGGATTTTATTACAGGCTTACCCAAATCGAGAAATAAATCAGTCATCATGGTGGTTGTTGATCTCCTTTCCAATTATGCTCATTTTTGCGCTCTTCAACACCCATTTACAACATCCATGGTGGCTGAAATTTTCATGGATCAGGTCTTCAAGCTTCATGGCATGTTGCATTCTATTCTTTCTGATCGTGACACAACTTTCACCAATAATTTTTGGCAAGAACTGTTCAAGATACAAGGCACCCAATTGCATCTTAGCACAACTTATCATCCCCATACTGATGGTCAAACAGAAGTAGTCAACAACTATTTGGAAACATATTTAAGGTGTTTTTCCTCAGAAAAGAAACATCAGTGGGCTCAATGGTTACCCCTATTTGAATGGTGGTACAATAGTTCATACCATACATATACATGCATGACTCCTTTTGAAGCGGTATATGGACAAAATCCACCTTCAGTTCTCTCATACTTACTTGGTGTCTCGAAGGTCTAGTCAGTTGACCAAACACTTACAACTTGAGAGGCTATTCTCCATACCCTCAAAGAGAATTTGGTCATGGCACAAAATTGCATGAAGCAACAAGTAGATCAAGGTCACTCTGAATGTCAATTTGTAGAAGGGGACTAGGTTTTTCTTCGACTGCAACCTTACGAGCAAAATTCCCTCAAGGCCGAGCAATGTTAGAAGCTAGTGCCCAAATTTTATGGTCCTTATACCATTCTCAAGTGTGTGGGATAGGTAGCCTATTAGTTATATTTTCCCAGTCATTCAAAGCTACATCCTGTTTTTCATGTGTCATGCTTAAAGAAGGTGATTGGAACTAAGTGCCAAATTCAAACCAATCTTCCGAAGTTAGAAAAAGAAGGATCGATTTGGCTACAAACACAAGTAGTTTTGGACCAGCGTGAGTGTCACCTACATCAGAGAACCTTCAAGGAAGTGTTAGTCCAGTGGAAAGATACAACTACAACAAATGCCACTTGGGAACCAACTACCATTCTGCAACAATTTCCACATCTCAAGCCTTGAGGACCAGGGTATTTTGAAGAGGGAGGACATGTTAGGGTCCTAACCCGCACACCGGTAGAACAATATATTTAGATGCAATAAAGGTCAATATTAATAAGGCCTTGCAATAAAATAATATAAGTCGAATGTAAGAATACCTAATATAAGCTTCCGCTTCTAGAAGGATCTTCCTCTAGATGCTTCTTTTGATAGACATATTTAGTATAAATAGGAGTCAAGGGTATGAGAACCCTACCTTAGATATTATTGAAATAGAGATCTTCTCGATTGGAGGTTGCCCCCTCAAAGAGGCCCGTGAACATTTCTCTAAGAATCAAAGTGCTATTTTTGTTATTATTCTTATATCATTTCAGTGTTATTGTGGTGATTGTTCTATTTATATTGTTGTTATTCTGCCATTTCTAACATTTTATTTTTGTTCTACATACTTTTTATATATGGTATATTACATGTTTCTTGATGGCTAAATATGGTCAAAGGTGGAAACATGGGCCTTATCCTACTAGAACAATATGGACATAATAAATTTAGGTTTTGGGCACAAATAATGGTTCTTAAGACCTAAACAACATCAAGGGAGGAGACACACCTTAAAATCAAGCACCACAAAAAAAAACACGGAGACACACCTCTCTAGGGTTTATTTGGAACATGTGTTGGATACAGACATTTCTAGAAGATTTAGAATCCATATATGGGTTCTGAGGCCTTGGCCATCATCAAAGAATTAAAAAATGTTTTGTAGGAGATTTTTAAGCTTCTTTAGCTCAAGACCCTTTAACAAGTCCTTGAACCCACACAGATGAACTTTGTAGGGGGTCTTTGGCCTCCAAGTGGGATACAAGTGACATGAGTAGGTTGTGCATTGGAAATGGGTGTCAAGGAATAAACATGATTAACATGTAAAAAACAACATTATGCCCTAATTGAACTTTTCTAGCTCAAGAACCATGAACAACACATAGAAACCATGACCCAAGTCTTCTCTAGGGAGTCTTTGGCATTCGATTTGAATATGGGTACCATTACAAGGTCTTAGGCATCATGGATGGGTCTTAGATCCTTAAAAATAGCCAGTATATAGAAAGAAGATCCTTCAAACTAAACCTTACTTTTTAGCATCAAGTGCCATGGACGATTTCTCAAAGTACCACATATGACCTTTGTATGGTATTAATTCCCTCAAAGTGGGATATGGGCACCATGATTAGGTTAGTTGTGAACCAAAAATTGGTGTTGAGATTTAATGAAGGTCAAGGGAGGGTGACAAGGGTCGTATGCCCTAAATGAAACTTCTTGGGCTCAATCACCATGAAAGACACCTACAACCCACAAAAAAAGCCCTCTTTTGGGGATCTTCCAACTATGAGTGGTTTAACAAGGGACATTATGATATTTTTAGCAATATTGATGAGTCTTTGGGTCTTGAAAATGTTCAAGGAAGGATACGAATATCCTTAGGAATTTAATAAATCTTCTTAGGATCAAGCATCATGAAAGTTTCTTTGAAACACCACATAGGAAGTTTCTAAGGGATTTTGTCCTTTGAGTGGGATATGGTTGAAAACGAGATCTTATGCCCTTAAAATAAGGTTTTAGTGTTAATTTGTTTCCTTTCAAACATGCGATTTGATGGAGTTTTACATGGTTAGTATATTATGTAAAAGTAATATGTGCATGCTTTTATAACCAAAATGTAGGCGCACTTTTATAACTATAATTTGCATGGGATTTTATAACTAACATAGGCACACATTCCCAACATAGTTACATACTTTATGAGAAAAATGACCTCAAAACGAGAACTCTAGTGCTAAAAACCCATATTTTTGGGTAAAAACCACCAAAATCAAGCCCTAAATAAGAAATTGGTGCTACCGGTAGCATCTTTTTTCAAGATTAAAACTATCATGTTTCTCAACCATGGCCTTAACAATCTCGTAATGTTTTCAACAAAAATTTAAAAATCAACTCCTGAATTGAAAAGTGGTGCTAACAATATCACCATTTTTCAAGATTAAATTTACATCTTCTTTGAAGACATGGAGTTAACAATCGATACTATTGCAACCAAAATCTTAAAATTGACCCCCAAATGGAAAAGACGTGCTCCAAGAAAGATCCCTTTTCGAGGGTCTAAAATATTACAATGTTTTTTAAAACACAACCTTGACAATCGGTACCCTTGCAACCAAAATCTTAAAGCCATCATCGAAGTAAAACAGGGTTTTTATTAGTAGCACCCTTGTTTTTAGCATAAAATTGCAACATTTTTAAACCATGGCTTAAAATTTAGGTACTGTTGCAAACAAATCATAAAAATTGAAAAAATTGAAACAAAAAGGTAAAAAAAAAAAATACGGAAAAAAGAAAAGAGGGAAAAAAATACAAAATGAGAAAAAAGATGTGGGAGGTGGGCATTGGGGAATTGGGTGCAACCTTGAATGGAACAATAACAAAATCTACAGAATAAATGAAGTGAAATAAAGTTCACTAAAGATCGATGTTGTCTAAAGACATTGTTTTAGCAATTAATCACAACACTTTGTGATCAGGATGCCACATTGCATAATTGAATACATGTTAACCATTATTCACACATAATTAGTGACCTATCAGGTCCTTTATTTACAGTCTCAATATTTAACCAACTTCCTTTAAATTAGAATGATCTCGTCCACATATAACCATCGACGGTTGGAGTTGAATCCTTAAAATCTATGTTATTTAGTAGGCTAATTGAACTAAGTCAACGAGACCATTTATTCTCCCAACCCGTATTATATTGCTCTACTAGTTTTTCCATCCACCAATTGTCTTTGACTAATAGTCTATTTTCTAACTAAAAAACTAGTTGAATACTCAATCAATTGTTGTCAAATTTTGGTCAATATCTTGATCGATTGTCTCCAATTGTTTGTCAACCATCAACCTGATTGTCTTCAGTAGAAGTGGGATGAATCATCGAAACCTGAGATTCCATTATCCCCCCATAAATGCATGGATATGGATATTCAGGAGGTGAAATTAAGTCAGCAAGACACCCCCCATAATTTCAATTGCTTGAAGCCAAAGCATATCACAGAGTTTAACAAACTTTTCTTCAAACAATGGTTTGGTAAAGATATAAACAATTTGATAATTAGTTCTACAATATACAAGAGTGGCAACTTTTTCTTTGACTAACTCCCTCCTATACTGACCATGAAGTTCAACATGATTCATTTTATTAAGAGAAACAAGATTGTCGGAAAATTTAATCATACTTTGATTATCACAATAGAGTGTAGTCGAGTTTTGTACAAGAAACCCAAGTTCACCTAAGATTTGGCGAATCCAAATTTCCTCTAAACCTGTATGGATGATTCCACATTACTCAGTTTTTGCAATTCACAGAGAGACTGCCTTATGTTTCTTGTAAGACCAAATCAATGGTCCTTGAGTGCTGAAGAAAAACACATAGCCAGAGGTGGGCTTCCAATCATCACTATCACCCTTCCATTTAGATTCGGTGAAGCTAACTAATGAATTAGAACTTTGAAAATATTTGATATCAATATAAGTGGTACACTTGAGACAAAAAAAAATTATTTTGACGTCTTTCTAGTGGTTTTCTTTGGGATCATGCATAAACTAAGAAACGACACTAACAACAAAATGGATGTCAGGTTTATTATGAGTGAGATAATTAATATTGTTCACTAGTTGTTGATAGAGAGTAGCATAGACATTGGGAGGCTAATAGGTTTTAATTTGCTTAACTCCAGACTGAAAAGGACTAGAACATGGCTTATAGTATACCATCTTAGAACATGTCAACATATCTAGTACATATTTTGAATGAGAAAGAAACAAGCCATCAAGAAGAGGTAAAACTTATGTCATATATGACATATCTTGGGAAGAAGACCAAGATATGTCATATCAAAGGTATCAACAAGTTGTTTCTTTAATCTAAGAATGAGATAAATATTATTTCAAGTCAAGACAAGGTCATCAAGATATATAGAAACAATCAAAGTATCATCAGGAGCCTATAATACATAAAGACTGTGATCATATTCACATTGTTTAAAGCCAAGATGGAAAAATAGATGGTCGATCTTAGCGTACCAAGCTCTGGGAGTTTGTTTCAAACCATAAAATGATTTCTAGAGTCAATAAACAATATTGGAATATGTCACAAAACCAAGAGTTTGTTCTATGAATATTTCTTTAGATAAGTTGCAAGAAGGAAGACATTATTGACATCCATCTAGTGGATATTCAATCCAAACTGAGAAGCAAGTTTAAGAACCAGTTGAATAGAATTCACCTTTGCAACAGGGAAAAAAAATTTGAGTGTAGTTAATTCCTTCTTGTTGAAAAAACCTTTTCGTGACCAAGATATATTTATGACACTCAACAACACCTTCATAGGTAAATTTGGTATTATATACCCATTGATATTTCATAATTTTCTTCACTTGAGGTGAAGGAACTAAATACCAAGTGTGATTATTCAAGAGAGAATCCATTTAAACTTGCATATCTTTCTCCCATTCAATTTTTCCTTGTGCATATGAGGAAGAGATAGGATCACAAGTTTCAAGAACACAAGTCATCAAAGCAACGCTGGCTTGTTTCCCTTGATTGTAAGTTTGTTGGTTGAAAGAGATATCACTTACCTCAAGACCAACAAATTCAATCATCTTGGCATCCCATCGAGGTAGGAACGAAAAAAGGTGAACTAATATTTTTTGCAGAAGGTTGACAAGAATAATAAAGAGTTTCAGTAGATGAAGACATAGGACTATTTGAAATAGAGATCGAATGTTTAGTCGACTCAGAAACAATGGTAAATGACCCAATCAAGGTAGGAGAAAACTTTGAATTCCTTTTCCAAATGCTTAAAAAAGGAACAAGTGATCCAGTTTCATCAACAATATTAAAGGGAACAGTCTGTGATAAAGTAGGAGAGGCATTCAAAAAATTAGTTCCTAAAGAGTTCTCATTAAACAACACATTGTTGGTAATAATAGTTGTTTTTGACAGGGTCAAAGAGTTGATATACGTTAGAGTCTTCAAAGTAGCCCATCATGATAAAACCATTACTCTTGACATCCATTTTATCCCTGGAATAATATGGAATATGAGCCCAAGCAATGGAACTCAAGACGTAGAGATGACCAACTGAGGGTTTCTTTATGTACCATCTTTTGATTGGAGTCACAAAACTAACAACTCTAGTCAGAATGCGATTGAAGAGATATTTTTCATAGTAGACAAATTTATGCCATAAATGACTAGGAAGATCTTTGGATTGTAAAATACAACGAGCCATTTCAACCAATGTTGGATTCTTACATTGTACAAAACCATTTTGTTGAGGAGTATGAGGGACCGACCTCTGTCAAATAATACCATATCAAGTAAGGTATTCCTCAAATGGTCGATTTGTATATTCATCACCATTATCAGATCTCAAGCACTTGATGGGTCAAACACATTGCTTTTTAGTAAAGGCCCTAAATAATTTGAATTTATTAAAGACACAAGTCTTACATTTTAAAAAATAGTCCCAAGTTAATCTAGAGAGATCATCAATAAAGGTCAATAAATACTTTGCACTTGCTATGGAAGTTTGATTTATACAATAGATACCACTATGTACTAGTTCCAGTAAGTTTTGTGCTCACCATGCTTTTCTAGAGTCAAAAGGTATCTCATGATGCATGCATGACACATGTCCTATAAAGACTCCATCAATTGAAAGGAATTTGGGTAAAATTGCAACCGTGTTCTATTTGTACATTGACTTTATACTTCGAAAATTTAGGTGTCCAAGTTTTTCATGTGAAATTCAACATTTTTTATTAGTGTGAGAAAAAAGAGCAATTCATTCATAATTTTGTTAAAGGAGGTAACAAAACTTATATAGTCCATCCTTCGAGTCGATAAAACCTTTGGAAACAACCGATATACTATTTTTCAAATCCTTAACAAAGAACCAATTTGGCCAAAACTCAAAAATTTTACCACTCTGTGTCAGTTGAGAAACTGACAACAAATTTGTTCTTAGATTGGGCACATGATAGCTCTCGAAAATTCTACCATGTCGAAAGAGAAAATCACCATAACCATCAATATTGAGAAAGAATCCATCATCTACATAAATATTCCTCTCCATGACAGTATCTAGGGATGTCAACAAGGAATCATCTCTTTCCATATGATGAGTGCACCTAGAATTGACTACCCATTCAATCTGTGTTGAATAAGAAAGAAAAACTTGGGAGGTTCTCACTTGGAAGGTGAAATTATTAACAGGTCAATAAACAACTGACACATCTCCTGCAAACCACCCAACCCTCTAATTTAGATCAGGATTCTCCTTAAAATAGTTCTTCCCAACATGCCCAATATTTCCATGGTAAATACATGTTTTATTCTTTCCATTATTCCAGGTCGATGTTGACTCATCAATATGCACTTTAGTTTACTTGTGAAGGTATTTTTTTTTCTGTGTAAAGAAACTTCAAAGAATCCTCTTTCCTTGTAGCTCATATTTCCCTTTATATTGAGCAATTGATCTTGATTATTACCAACAAGATTCCCTTCATCAAGTAGTTTTTGTTGATAATTAATCAATAAGCTACATAAAATGTCAAAGGTATAATCCCTACCATCTTCTTTGTGTGCTTTTTTGTTTGTCCAGAATGTGGAACAGGAAACATCAAATGATGTTCTCATATTCATCAAGACTAGCTTGATGAGTTTTCCATATTTCTTATGGAATTTATTCCCACATTCACTTAATTTAAACTACAACTATTTCATGCGTGTCAAGCAGTCTTCAATTATGTCAAAGGAACGAGGATCGAGAGAGATCAACTCTTTTTCTAATTGCATAACTTGTCTTTAATCTACTTTATCAGGTTTTTCCAAACATGATGAGGGAAGTCAATTACAATGGTATGGAGCCAGATATCACAAGAGATATAGGTCATGATGACCCCTATGAACTCATCCTTCATTCCTTCGACGAAAAACTTTGTCTGGTCATTCTTCAGATCTGGAATCGTAGTCTTGGTATATTTCTAGAGTCCCTTATTCTTCAACAAGGTCTCCATATCTGGTGCCCAAATAGCATTGTTTAGTCCATTTGCAACAACTTTATTGATCTTAGAAGCCATCTTCAATATCTAACAGATCTAAGTTCATCTACAGGTTATATTAAACAAATCAACAGTTGAGAGTCTATCACTGTAGGATTTTACTCAAAAATATTTGTAGATAGAAAGTGAGTTCTAAATCAGTTGCTCTGATACCATGTTGGGGAATTGGGTGTAACCCTTACTAGAACAGTAGCATAATCTGTAAAATAAACAAAGAGAAGTAAACATCATTTAATATTGGTGGTGTCTAATCGTTTTAGCAATTAGGAATAGAACATCATTATAATAATGTCACAATGCATTATTGAATACATATTCACCAAGAGTCACACATACTCTGACCCATTAGATACTTTATTTATAGTCTCAAGGTCTTCTCGATTTCAAGGAGGATGGTTCGATATTGTCCACATATAACCATTGATGGGTGGATTTGGCTACATCAAATCAGTGTTGTTTAGTCAGCTAGTCGACTAACTTGACTCGACCATTTATTCATCTAACTGGTTGCTCAGATGGTCAATCCATCAAACAATTGTATTTGATTGCTAGTCGCATGCTCGACCGATAGGCTAGTCGACTACTCGATCCACTTTTGTCAACTTATAGTTGATTGTTAGACTAATTGTCTCTAGTTGTTGGTCGACTGTCTAATCGACTATTTCTAGTGGAAGTGGGATGAACCATCAAAACCCGAGGTTCCAATAGTGGGGAAGTGGGGTGGCTTGGAGGAGAGAGAGGGGAACCAGGGGGATTATGGTGGATTAATTTTTTTAATTTGTATTAAATGCTATTTTTTTACCATTTTTATTTTAATTTTTAATATTTTGAAGTTTTTTTAGAAACAAAATTTAAAATGAGTGGCCACATGTTTTTTATTCATTTTTTTTCAAAATTATGTTTTGTATTGTTGTTTATAAAAGGT
>ML810219.1:94064-108064 GCA_009831015.1 Picea engelmannii
AAGCATGACATAACTTAGTTGTCAATCTATAATGGGAACAACCATCGTTGGTTGCTATCCATGAAAGTGTATATATATATATATTACTAAAGAAACATGGATTTCCTTTTTTCTATTTTTATTTATTTTTACCTTTATTTTTTCATTTTTAATAATTTCTTTTACAATAGTATTGGATTTTTATGTCATGGTTTAAAAAATGTTGCAATTTTAAGCCCGAAAAATAGAGGGTGCTATTGATAGCACTTTCTTTTTATTCTAAAATTGATTTTAATATTTTGGTTGCAAGGGTATCGGTTGTGAAAGTCATGCTATCAAAAAATTTACAATATTTTAACATAAAAAAATGGGAGTGCTTCTAGGAGCACCACGTTTCCTTTTTGGGGGTCAATTTTAATATTTTGGCTATAATGATACTAGTTTTTAAGTCCATGGTTTCTAAGAAGTTATAATTTTAACCTTGAAACAAATAATGTTGTTATTAGCTTCACTTTTCAATTCAAAAGTTGATTTTAAGGTTTTTGTTGACAACATTAGGAGGCCATTAAGGCTATGGTTGCAAAATGTGGTAATTTTGATCCTGAAAAAAGGGGTGCTACTAATAGTGCCATTTTTTTAAATAGGCGTAAAAAAACCATTAAATGCCACTTAAAAAAAGAAAAAAACTCCAGAGAGCTATCATAAAGTTGGTACAACTAAGTTTCACATGAATTAAAAAAAAATATGTGAGATTGTCTCTTTTCCTCTACATGTTGGATGAGTTGGATTCTTTGGTTTTAGGTTTGGAATTAGAAAATTGGTGACACACTTATAGATCTGTATGCATATTTCAAATATATATATTTTAAATAATATAATATTATTTTCTATTTTTTATTCATTTTTATTTTTATATATGTTATAATTTTAAAATACAGAGGTATTTTTTTACTATAACTTTTATTGCCTCACCCATCTAAAAAATATGATATGGTGCAAAAATATAGATGATACTTACATATGAACTCAAATTGATTGATTATGTTAAGAGCCTTAATGTTTGAGTTTGTAATTTCAGGATTTCACTAACTTTATTAATTTAAAAACTATATTGAATGAACATTAAATAATATGCAAAAATAATGGTGCAAAAGAACTTATTTATAATGATATAATTTTTTTTTAAGATATTCTATCATTTGACATTACACCAACGTAGAGCATGTCGATTATATTTTTAAATAAAAATGACATCATTCTTAAAAGAATATGAATTCTTTTGAGTTATACAAATTTTCCATAAATTTTTTATATTTTGGAAGTAATTGGATTTCTTACATTTCATCTTTTTACTACATATTCTAATAAGATATGCATGTATCTTTAGATAATCCTTTTAATGAATGAATTGTCGTTTTTTTTTTAATTTTCATTGCAACTAGTATGTCATGAGTGGTGTTACTGTTTTGTTAGTGTCATTTTCCAATATAACCAACTATGGTTAGTTGTAATATTGTGTAAGCATCCTTATATACCCAACTATGATATCTATCTTTCACTAATATTATGCCTCTTTCCATTGTTATATATAACGAGCATCAATTTGTATTGAATATAACAAATATACAAATCTATTTTTCTATTGTTGTTTGGTTCTATAAAGTCTAGGCTCATTTGTGATTCAGGTTAGACTTAAATTTCTATAGCATATAAAAGAATGAGATTCCTACCCTGATTGAGCGTATTCAAATCCCATTTCTCAACTACATGATTTTGGCATTGAATATCAAGTTTTTTTATTTGCTTATGTCTTGATCGTTTCTTTGATTTGCAAATTTGCGTGAAGTTTTTAACCTTCTCTTTGCATATCCATGTTCAAAGAAATTGTTTGAGTACTATGCATCCAATGACCAATACGTTTGGGTGCTTTCCCTAGTTCCAAGTTCTACTCGTGAGATTTCAGTGATCGCCAATAGGCCTCAAATGCGTTGATCAGGTCCCATTCATTCAGATTATGGCCTTCAACGCGTAGATGTCATCCTATACTCTTAGATCATGTCCAATACACATAAATATCATCCTTTAACACTCATATTGAGTGCCTTGCATAAATAAGAGGGTTTGTTATCTTAATCACTTAAATGGTGAGAATGGATAACTGGGCCCATTTTGTGATGGTTCAAACCTACATTTTGTTTGGTTCGGTGCATGACCAACTGTCGATCATTGACAAAGAGAAGATAACACTTCCTTGCCATACTCATTTGGGACATCTCCTACATTCATAATGTTATGTTGCATGGCTTCTCAAGGAAAATATTACATTAATTGTAGTTTTGGAGGCCAATGGAATAAACCACGGCCTTGATGGTTCTTGAGGAAATATCTACTTCATATGGTTTAGTCCATGGCCATACTTTTATTCCAAAAAATGGTTTTTAATGTTTCTAGCATATATTTATTGTATTTTAGAGGTTATTGTGAATGTTTTCATCATAATGTTTTGCTAGAGTTTCTATTTTATATTTCATCTGAGGTGTTGGAAATAACATGCTACTTTCTTTCTAACAGTTGGCTGCATGCCACATTTGATGACTTTTTTGAGATTCTTGTTTTTTTTCTCATGAATTGGATAAATTAAGAGAATTGATTCTTCACTTGTACATGGGTATCTATCTTGGCCTTGTTTGTTGGGACCCATATCGAAGATTGTTATCCATGATGGACTTTATTTTTGGTACCAAGTTTTTTGCACCATAAGTAGTGGATTTTGGGCCACTCATACAAATATTCTTAGACTGACGCCAAGAATTTACGTCCATAAACAACCTTGTTTTGTAGGCCTTGGAGCTAGCCACTTTAGAGTGTATCTTTCATGGTTTTTGAACAACAATGTCACCTTGAACTAGTACTTCCATACTTTTTCCATCATCTATGGCATTCATTTACGTCATCTATGACCACCTTGTTCAACATTGTGGGGGATGGTGTGCAATTCTTCCTTGGRTGATTYTTTATGCTTCTCCATTATGTTTGACATCAACTATTTTTTAAAAGTGATCCTCGTATCGAGCATCGATTCCTATTTTGAATTGACAATTTTTTCCGCTAGCGACCCATGCACTTTGGTGAGAGGGATTGGTGTCCATAAGGGCACTCATTTTATGATGTTTTTATACATGAGTACCTGATCAAGCCTTTTGAGTCAAGACTCATTTTATAGGATTGTTCTCTTTGTCTGAGAACTTTGAAATTTTTTGTTTGGATTTCTACATCGATCTTTCATGGTTTTGACAGTGTGGAGTTACTTGACCTACTTTAGAGTTTTGGCCATACTTCTTGTTTAGAACTTTCAGCGTCTGCAGATCTCATTGCTCATTTGATGGTTGATGGTGGTTTCTTTTTTTCGAAGCCTATGTTATGGTTCCTCTCTAGCATCTATTTTTCTACTACATTTAGTGGTGGCTTCCATTCTTGTTCCTTTTCAACCAAGCCTTTTCTATGTCATAATTCAACCAAGTTCATTGAGATTACTTAGCACTCCTCCTTAGAATTTTTCTCATACTTCTTGATTGGAGCTTTTTACTTCCACACATCTTCTGCTCTTTCTATTCAATGCATCATTATGTGATCTTCATTGTTATCTCCAATGCCCTTATTCAAGCAAGTTTAAGAACCAGTTGAATAGAATTCATGATATGACATATCTTGGGAAGAAGACTAAGATATGCCATATCAAAGGTATCAACAAGTTGTTTCTTTAATCTAAGAATTAGATAAATATTATTTCAAGTCAAGACAAGGTCATCAAGATATATAGAAACAATCAAAGTATCATCAAGAGCCTATAATACATAAAGACTATGATCATATTCACATTGTTTAAAGCCAAGATGGAAAAAGAGTGGAGTTACTTGACCTACTTTAGAGTTTTGGTCATACTTCTTGTTTAGAACTTTCAGCGTCTCCAGATCTCATTGCTCATTTGATGGTTGATGGTGGTTTCTTTTTTTCGAAGCCTATGTTATGGTTCCTCTCTAGCATCTATTTTTCTACTACATTTAAGTGGTTGCTTCCATTCTTGTTCCTTTTCAATCAAGCCTCTTCTATGTCATAATTCAACCAAGTTCATTGAGATTACTTAACACTCCTCTTTAGAATTTTTCTCATACTTCTTGATTGGAGATTTTTACTTCCACACATCTTCTGCTCTTTCTATTCAATACATCATTATGTGATCTTCATTGTTATCTCCAATGCCCTTTTCAACACTGACATTTTTCTCTCTTTTGGAGAGGGGTTTTTTCCTACAGGTTTTTTCATTTTCACTGCTTGTGATATTATATTTTGTACTTGGATACCTAATAAGGATTCATTGTTGGGACACAATTTTTTCTTATGTTTTCTCCCTACGTTTTTCTTAACGGGGGATGTTAATGCTATGTTAGTGTCATTTTTCAATTTTCCAATACAACAAACTATTGTTAGTTGTAATATTAAGTAGGCATCCTTATATTCCCAATTGTATTAAAGCTATCCTTTGCTAATGTTAGTTGTAAGTTTAAGTAGGCATCCTCTTCTATTTAATATAACAAATATACATATCTATTTTTTCTATTGTTGTTTTATTCTATGGATTCTATGCTCAGTTATGATCTGAAGCATTAATTTGCACATACCCAACTCCAAAATTAAAATTTATGAAAAATAATATATCGCTTTAACATTGTATATATATGTGTAGAGAATAACATAAACCCCAATAATGAGGATAAGGTTTTATGTTAAGAATAAAAATTTCCTTAAACTTCCCTATCATTATACATGGCTTGATAGACCAAAAGGTCTGAAAACACAATAAAAGGTAGAAAATACAAAAATGAGAAGCAAACTATGTCTTTAAAATCTGGAGAAGCTCTAAATCATTTTCGACTTAATGAAAATTAGGGACCCAAAAATATTGTTTTTGAGGCTTTAACTTCTCGATCAAAGGGAAAAATGAACCCATCATCATTTTGCAACAATGACCAAATTTTGGACTAGTAATTAAATTGAAATTAACCCATTTAAAAAAAAAACCCACCTTTTAGTGGGTGGTTAATAATGAAACTTCCATGGGTATTTAACACTCAAAGAAACAATAAACTAAACTCAAAGGTGCAAGAAGTTACTTCCCAAAATAATTGCAATGAGAATGCAAGCTCATTGAAAATTTTAGGAACATGCACATGCTTTAGCAACATGTAAGCATTCCTATTTTAATTAATTCCATCCTTGTCAAACCTCCACGCATGCCCCATACATGAAATCATGCTATAATATACATATTATGTTATAAAATCATTCACATGTCTCTGAAAGAACAAATGTATTCTAAAATGTGTGCATGCAATCCTCTATGTCAAAAAAAATGGATTTTGAAACCTAAATAATGTTGTGGGGGTAACAAGGAGATTAAACCATAAATGGACCTTCTTGAGTTAAAAAACCATGGTGAAGGGAGGAAAACACTTAGACATTAGACTCTAAATGTAGCTTCTTAGGGTCCATAACCATGAACAACACCTACAAACTAAAACATAAGCCCTCTCTATGGAATCTTTGGCATCGAAGTTTCATATCAACCCCATTATAAGGATTTTTTCATTAACAATGGGTCAAGAGGCTTTAACAGTGGTTGAGGAAGGAAACAAGTGCCTCGGGATATTTTTGAATTTCCTTAGACTCAAGAACCTTGTATGAGTCTTTGAACCAACACAAAAGTACTCTGTAGGGTTTCTTTGCAATCCTCCAAATGGGATACAAGCACCATGACTAAGTTTTGTGCATTAGAAATAGGTGTCGAGGAATACACATGGAATACCTTAAGCCATAATTGAAATTTTTTGAGCCTAAGCACCATGAACAACGCCTAAAAAACATGATAGGATCCCTCTCTAGGGATTATTTACCATCCAAGATGAATAGGGGAACCATTACAAGGTCTTAGGAATCATGAATGATTCTTAGGTCCTTAACCATAGTCAAGGGAGGGAAACAAAAGTTGTTATTTATAATAATTGATTCTTAGGCTCAAGAACCATGGATCAGTCCTAAAATCAACACATATGACCTATATATGGCGTCATTCACATTCCCTATATAGGGCATCATTTACATTCCCTATATAGGTGTCAAGTTTTTACCAAGGCTAGTGAAGTACAATAAGAACCTTTTGCACTAAATGAAGATTCTCAGGGTCAGGCATGATGAAAAATAACTACAACCCATGAATCTTGTCAAGCTATATAATTCCATGAATGGATCCTCAAACCACCACATGGGACCCTTGTAGGTATTTTTAAACCTTCTAAAGGGATATGGGAACCATTGTTAAACCAAAAAACATGCCCTAAATAGGAATGTGTCTTGGGCCTATGCCATGAATGGTTCTTAGGGACACAATTGAGTTTCATTCACATCTAATATGGATACAAGCACTAGAAGTAGGTTTTTCATAGTGGAAATGGATCTTAAGGCCTTAAATGTAGCTTCTTAGTCTTAATCACGATGAACAACACCTAAAAACCACAACATAGGCACTCTATAGGGGGTGCTTGGCATTAGAATTGGATATTGATAACATTAAGAGATTTTTTTGAACAAGGATGGGTCACAGGGCCTTGACCATGGTTGAAGGAAGGAAAACAAGTTCCTTGAGATATTGTTAAATCTTCTCAGCATGAAGAGCTTTGAACAAGTCTTTGAACCAACACATGAGTCCTTTTATAGGGGTTGTTTACAAGCCTCCAAGTGGGACACACATGCAATGACTACTTTTTGTGCATTAGAAGTGGGTTTCAAGGCCTAAACATGGTTAAGGGGGGAAATAAGGGCCTTAATCCCTATTTGAACCTTCTCAAATTGAAGATCCCTAAACGACACCTAGAAACGATGACATGAGTCCTCCCTAAGGAGTATTTTCCATCCAAGTTTAATATGGGTAGTATTCTAAAGTCTTGGACATCATTGATGGGTCTTTGGTCCTTTACCATAGTTGATGGAGGGAAATAGGAGCCTATGGCCCTAAACCTTGCTTCTTATGCTCAAGTGTTATGGAAGATTCCTTGAGTCACCAAAAATGAACTATGTAGGGTGTTATTTGCTTCCAAGTTGGATATGGGAACTAGACTAGGTTACATGTAAGGAAAGAATGTCTCTCAAGGTCCAACCAAGGTTAGGGGAGGAAAATAAGATAGTTTTTCCCTAAATAAACCATCTTGGGATCAAGTTTCATGAACAACATCTACAACCCATGAATCTTGTTAGGATATAACACCATGAACACTCTTTGAACCTACACACAAGTCCCCTGTAGGGTATCTCTAGCTTATTAGAAGGACATGAGCTCCTTGATTAAACCACAACATAGGCCCTAAATAAGAATGTGTTTGATCCCACACAAGGAATGGATCTGAAGGACATGGTTTTTGTTCTTTAGCATCCACATGGGATAGAGGTTCCGTGAGTAGGTTTTGTGCAGTGGAAATGGATTTTAAGGTCTAAACATAGTTAAGGGAGTAAACAAGGGGCTTAATCCCTAAATGAACCTTCTCGAGCTCAAGTTCCATGGTTAAAGGAGGAAAATCCATAGGCCTTATGTCCTAAATGTTTCTTCCTAGGATCAATCACCATGAAAAACACCTACAAACTAAAACATATGCAATCTATAGGGGGTCTTTACCATCATAGTTGGATATGGATTCCATCACGAGGTTTGGTGCACCAAGGATGGGTTTTAGGGACTTGACCATGGTCGAGGAAGGAAAGAAAATTTCCTCTAGAAGTTTTTGAATCTTCTTGGGATTAAGATCCTTGAATGAGCCCTGAAATAAACAATTGATTCCTTTGTAGGGGTTCATTCTAGGATTTGAGTGCAAGACAAGCATCATGAGTAGGTTTTGTGCACTTGAAATGGGTCTTCTTTCATAAACATGGTCAAAGGTCGAAACAAGGGCATTAATCCCTAATTTATCCTTCTTGGGATTAAGTTCCATGCACCACACATGAACATTGTGACACAAGCCATCACTGGTGTAATATCCCCAAAAATATTAGATTATTAAAGTCTAAGTGTACTTGGGAATAAATTTCTTTTTTTGGAAAATTTGGATTTGGAAAATATTTTGCATTTATGGAAAATCCGAATTTGGAATTTTATTATTGTAATTAATTATTTATGACTTGGGAAAATATTTGACTTGCCCAACTAACTTATTTGATTGTGATAGATGTGAAAAAAAAACTTTTTTATAAATTAAATGCTGGAAGACAAATGGAACAACCAGGATAAATATAGTTGACCATGAC
Organism: Picea engelmannii; assembly: GCA_009831015.1. Lineage (NCBI taxonomy): Eukaryota > Viridiplantae > Streptophyta > Pinopsida > Pinales > Pinaceae > Picea > Picea engelmannii. The sequence goes on from ML810219.1 coordinate 102,393, forward strand.
AACATGAGTGCGGAATAGATTTGAGTTACCTTAAGGCTGATTTTTACAAGTGGAAAATGTGGGATTTGACCATTAGCAGCCCCTAAAAATCAAGGATTTCTAAAGCTGTGAATTTCCCAAGGAGGAAAGGAAAGACCTAGGAACAAGATGCATATAAATACAACATATGGAAGAGGCAGGACGTTGCTTATTATGTTGGAGAAAGGAAACTTCTTGTTGTTATGAACATTGTTAGTGTGAGGCAAAGGAATTTCTTATATGTGGAAGGTGACTGTAGCAAAAGATGATCATCTCAGTTTTCCCTTATGGACTCATGATCAGTCTAGGGCATGAACGAAGCAAGTAAACTTGGTTGTTTTTTTCTATGGTTGGGTGTAGTGTGGTTGTTCTATTTGTGTCCCAGCATCATATTTCAGATATGTACCTTTACTTGCATTCTTGTTAATATTCTATTGATTATTATTTTTTAGGAATGAGATGGTTTATGTGATGATTGCATATGTGTGTGTGTGTGTGTGTGTGTGTGTGTGTGTGTGTTCTCACTTGGAAGAAATAGCAGAAATATTGTTATGTTCTATTTAATCATGAATATGGGTTATACATATATAGATAATTGTTTACACATATATATGTAATCATACATAAAGGAATGAAAGAATTGTTGTATGTCCCTAATAATCATTAAGTAGGGTTATGTATATATATAAATGATTGTGTATACTTATATATATATATGTGTGTGTGTGTGTGTGTGTGTGTGTGTGTGTGTGTGGTCATGCATAAAAGAAAAATATGACTCCTACTATGTTCTTGTTAACCATTGAATTATATATAAATTGAATTGCTCTTTCTAATTTGTACAAGTACCATAAAGAATAGATGGGATGAGTGAAAATCCTAATATATGTTTAAATTTATTTATATTATCAACAACCACTAAAAATAGAGAATTCAGTAGTCTACAAATGTATGAAAAAGTAGTTGTTACTTTAAATGAACCTTGTTCAAAGTAGTTTAAAACAACCTATATATTCAATTGAAATAATTACAAACAACCTATGTGTCCATGTGATCATGGTTTAAATTATTACAATGGATTACCATAGGTCAAGGAATCCATTACCACTTGTAGACAGAATCTAAGAAAAAATTCTTAAATGCCAAGATCAGAACTCTAATACCTTTTCGAGCAAGGAAAATTTCCTTGATATGCTTCCCTTCAATTTGTATAGACCTGTAACATGAGAAAGACGATAGGTTTAGTAAACTATGCTAAGTAATTAATGGAAAATAAATAATGAAACCAGACAAGACAATACTTAGCTTGAGTTCGGCTTGAAATCAGTTCGCCATTGGCACTCATGAGACAATCTGTCCACGACCCAAAGGGGAGGAGTGGATCCATAATTCAACTGATGGGTACCCTCGCAAAAACAAAACAAGGCCCCATCATTAATTAATGTAATATGAGTATAATGATTTTATATGCATAGAGCATAAGCTATGAATCATATAGTGATGAAATAAACATACAAGATCTGAATTATACAGTGACAAAGTAATTACATAGAGCACAAATGGGAATCCCCACAAAGGGTAAAAACAATGCCTTTGTATATACAGAGCCTAAGTTACGATTTACACAATGTTGTATAAATTACATAGAATGTAAAAAGAATTAAGTCGAATAATCTCCTAGGGCACATCTATGAATTATCATATGTGTAATTAAAAATTTGCATACATAGAGAATTGATTTACGAGTTACCGAAGAATTGGTATTTACACATGCAGCGTAATAACAATTTTCCATAGAGGCAAATCAATTGTAATTCAAAGGACATAGAAAGAGTACGAGTCATGTCTAACTATTTGTTATTTATAATCTAGAAGTAAATTATGAATCTTTATATAAAACACAGAGGCAAATCTTTATGAAATGGAGGGACGATGTTATGATATATATTTATATATTTTTTCTTATGAAAACACAGAAGGTAAATTATGAAAAAGTGGGTTACAAATTTCCGATGTGTATTCTCAATGCAAACTCCGATTGTAAATTAGGAACAGAGGGTCGGGATTGATATATTTATATATATAAATATGCTATATAATAATGCCAAGTGAAATATTTGAGATAGAGGATGTTGTTGATGCACATTCATTGTAGGAAACACAGAGTGCAAATTTCTAAACATAAGAGTTATTTTTTCCACACCTTTATGCAAATGTATTTATGAGTTTATACAGTGTGGTAATGAAATTACACAGACCTCATCAACGAATCCCATAGAGGAATCACATAGAGGACTTATCCTATACATTTATATATTCACACAGAGCTCTATATGAGTCCCATAGGGTGGTAAACCAAGCACATAAAGAAGAACTCTACAAGGAATAAAAGAAAACTACACATTTATGCTTACACAGAGTACCCATTTCACATTGGAATGCTAACATAAATATTCCAAAACATATTTATGAATTACAGTGTTAACATATCTCACACGGGGTGTAGATTTACATGATGTTTCCATAGATAACGAACGAAAATAGATATGGGTAAATGGTAGGGTTAACATTGCTATAATAGTGGATATAGGAGAATGCGAAAATAATACCAACAGATAACTGCTAAAACGTTTTTGATCACAAGAGAACTTTAAGCAATGAAGACTAGAAGAGTATCATCCAACTGAGGAAATACTCTAACCCTAGTCTCGAAAACCTCAAAAACCCAGAAGAGCCCCGGGAGGAAACATTTATGGAAGTGATATGCTAATACATTGCCAAAACAAGTTCTATACATGAGTTTACAGAGAACTAGAGTAGTGAATTCTTGATTTCCTTGCACAGAAGAGGAACCAGACTCGCATGGCCTCCTCCCTTTGTGATTTACCAGAGTTGAGCTTCCATTTTTGTCGGCCATGAAGAGCAGAAGCACGGTTAGCTTGTAGAGAAAAAAATATTTTAATGTAGAACAATGAACAATGAACAATGAACAATGAACAATGAACAATGATTACCTCGGGTCTCATTAGAGGAGTAATGCGGGGTACGCGCCAGTACCTTTTCCATGTGAAACCATGGATATGGCAGGGTTACATTGGACGTGGTGGTCGAAGTGTCAATTCTGGGAGGATACAGTTCATGTCTCCATTAAATGGATTAGATAGGGGTTAAATGTCGGACTAACATCCTCCATTAAACAGTTTTCAAACCAATTTATTGTTGAGTTGTGATGCCAGCTAGTTAGGGTTGTGAACTGTGTGTGTAATGGTTTATGCTCGCCACTCTAGGTTAAGGGCATACTTCGTATGGTTCCCAACATGTTAATCCTTATGATTAACGACATGTATCGTTGAGGATGTTGCTAATGATGTGTCAACCTTATAGTTCTCCGTGTGTTAAATGATAACTATATCGTTAGGCTAAAAGTCGTTTCACTATAGTATCCTATGTATTAAATGATTATGCAATACATTGAAGACGTTTATTGTTGTATTTGTTAAACAATATATTTATACTATGGATAGGTTTAGTGCCATATATTTTAAACGAGATATTTATGCTACGGATCATGTTGTATATAGTATCCATATACTATATAGTGTTGTATATTATGGTACAAAATATATGCATAAGTATGTTTATATAGATAGAGTTAAGGTTATGATAGTTTATGTGATAAACTATTTATATATACCTTTGGACTTGAATAGTGTCAGCACTATGAAATCCATATGATAGTTACATAGTAAACTATGTGAATGTATGTCAATATGGAGAAATACTAATGGTTATGGGTAGACTATAGGATAGTCAATAGTATTTAGGTTATTGCTCACTATGACTTTTTGTATAGCACAATTTAACATAGAAAAGGTAGATATTATAAGGGCTATGATAGCCATGGTCGCGATTGTACTAAGAACAATGTTGGATTACTGAGAGGGGGGGTGAATCAGTAATAGCGTAATTATAATCCTTTTTCTTCAAATGTTATATCAATGTAGAATTATTATCCAATAATGAGAAGTAAGAAATAAACAATCACACATATACACAGTACACCAGTGTTTTACGTGGAAAACCAAATCGGGAGAAAACCACAGAATGCTTTTTCTTATATGTCTTGAAGAATTACATTCCTTGGAAGCACCAACTTCCTTTGTTTTCTAGCTGCAACTGTAAGGAGGCTCCAACCACCTAGTTTCTCAGGCTACAACCTGAGGGAATCTCCAACTCCCACTTTCTCTGGCTACAACTAGAAGGAGGCTACAACCCCTAATGTTTTCAGGCTACAACCGGAAGGTAGCTACAACCACCTTTCCTTGCCCCGTCCTTCCACCTTGAAGTAGAAGTAGAATGATGGAACCACTGTCACACTATCACTATGAGATATACCACTGTAAACCTGTACCAATAAATATGAACCATGCATCAACCATGCATCAACCTGTAATCAACTTGTACCATAAACAAGTGCATCAAACATAAACCAACCTGTAATAAACCTGTACCATAAACAGGTGCATCCAACCATGTACCAAGTATGTACCAATCATGTGTCAACTACTCATCACCTATGACTCATCAATATGTACCAACATCATCAACTATACACCTCATGTATGTGCCAACTCATCAACTACTTGTCTCAACCATATACTCAACATGTACCTCAACCAAAATCCCTCATCAATTTCATCATACAAATATGATTTTTAGCTATGTAATAGACCTTGTGTATATGATCACATTCCTACAAACCTTCCTTAACTTTAACAACAAGAGACTAGCATTTTCATCAAACTTTTCTTTAGTCTCACAAGACTAGTTTTGGATTAGTCAACAACCCTGACTTGAAATAATCATAACTTTGTACCTGTAATGAATAAAGATCTGAAACTGATACACAATGTTCTTGAGTTTTTTTCTGCAATTCCTCTAGGTGTCACTACTTGGAACCTCTCATAAAATGATTTATAGCAAAAATGACACACCTTGGGGAATTCTGGCTTATTCTAGAGAGCGACCTTGTAGAGCCTGCCTCGTACAAAATATTTGATAAATTGATCTAAAACTATTACACAGAATACTATAGACTGTACCCTAACCAACACATTTGGTCTCACTGAATTTGTATCTGTTATGAAGAAATTATGATGTTTTTACCCGAAACACCTGATTTTGACTAGTTTCAGGACTCGCCACAAACCCTATTTTCCACAAAGTGTAACTCCAAAAATACAATGAAACAAAAGCTGAATTTTTTACCATAGATACTTGGATATGTTTTCTCACTGGAATAGAAATTTTAGGATCTTAAGCATTATAGAAAAAAATTTATAGCGAAAATGGTGAGATGACCTGTAAAAAACATACCTTAGAAAGCACCATCAAAAGAACTTATCCTTCCTTGCATTTCGGCCTTCGTTTCTTCACTTTACTCAGAATTTCGGCTTAGATATCATTTGTTTATATCAGACACCTATATACATTCAATATTCTCAAGTGTTCTTCAAATGAGAGAGCCTTGCCTCTTATTTATACTCTCCAAGTAGCTTCCTTAAAAACATCTTCTAGGTCACTGGGCCCACTTTCCTTATTTTAGGGTTGTGTCCACTTCTAATTTCTCCATTAAATTTATTATTGAAATAATT